>OU974075.1:16413209-16513209 GCA_918843875.1 Diadumene lineata | reverse complement strand
AACAAAAGAATTAAACGAGAAAAATCGGTCATAGACTAACAGTTGTAACAGATACATAGATGATAAAAAAACGGAGTGATTCGAAAAAGATATTTTACTACATAATGAACAAATACCAAATAAAATCTAACACAAATCGTATCACAGCAATTGATGGCTCAATTTAAGAAAATGATTGTTGATTTCAATGAGTTATTGATTTTCACTTTATTCTTAGAAGTGAAGTATTTAAAAAAGAGTTGTAGAAAAAAAGCATGTGCCAAAGGATCGAACAGACAGACAGACAAAAAGACAGACAGACAGACAAAAAGACAGACTGACTGACAGACAGGCAAACAGCAAAAAAAACCTCGCGCTTCTGCAACAATGTTTTTTTAAGAGCGCCGTGTTACTTGCTCATTAGGGTTGAACTGGAAAAATATGATCATTTTAAAGAATATACCAAAAACACTGCTTGTTTCTAAAGCAGTGAAAAAAATCTTAAAGTAATTATAACAAGATTGGGCACACTTAAAAGCCTTTCCGATTTAAGATTTAATTTTTTTGTTTTCGTGTGATTTCTGGTCCGTATAGCTTTTAGGATTTGAAGATTATCCTAAGATCGATGTACTTAAATATAGATTTCACATTTAACAACACGACATATTACAATCGTAATTCCGTATAGAATCAACCAATTTAGAGTCTCAAAGAAAGCGACTGGTCTTTTGGAGTTAATCACTTTAGCTTTTAACTACCATTTTGTATTCATCGATCATTTTAGTTCATTCGCCGCCGTCTTAGATTTGATGCAATTTAAGAGAGAATTGGAATCGGATTCAAAACTATGAATTCAGAAAAAAATTTCAATATTGCTAAAATATGAATTTTAAAAAGTAATCGTCAAGAATTCTGACGATTTGTGATGTTACAAAACCTTGTTATGTCAATTGAGATTTCAAATCAATAAAAGTTAAATGTGCAATATTCCGTACTACTCGAGCACCTTTTTTCAAAATTGTTCAAAATGAAACGTTATAATTATGTTTCAAGAAACTGAGCTTTTTGATCATATTGTCACATCAATGAACAATGTGAATCGACGATCGTGGATATTGAGTGTGGAAGAGTAATCAAGTACACTTTCTATATTAGTACTATAACCAATGGTTTTGTTATCTTATGTGGTAGTGTAATTTGATTACCAACAGTATTGGAAATTGAACCACAGAGAATCACTCTATATTTGTACAATGTTTGTACATAGACAATTACAGCTAGATTAATTTAGTCTGTACTTAGTTTGTAAGTCTTGTAATAACCACGATGTCGGGTTATTTAGTGGATATTACGCCTTTAGTTGAACGCGCGTAATCATTTGCCCTGGTTCTGAGTGACTGCTCATTACATAGATGTAGAATGTTCGAACTCTAAAAAACGTACTGTAAATTGAAATTTGTTTTGTTTGCTAAATTTTGTTTTTAATTTTTTTCTAGTCAGTTTGATATTTTTCCTTTTACCTATTCTTAATATACTTTCTGATTTTTGACGCAGTCGGGTTACATATACGCGGACTCTGTTTTTACGTTATTTAAACGGCGCAAATAAAAATTGTTTTTTTTGTCAGTACAAAATCTTTGCTTTTGTGTGTGTTTTATTATATGGGTTATTTATTTAACTCAGATTAGTCTTTTATTTTTTATTTCTTAATATTATTATTGCGTTCCAGTTTTTGTTCGTCCCCTTTTTTATTCATTCGTCTCCTCTGAAATTTCTCTGTGATATCACCTATTTTTCCTGTCCTGCTGGTAATTGATCCTTTGTTTCTTTGGTTATTTAGTCTTGCTCTCCATTTTTGAAATTAATATTCACAACTTTCATTAATTTACTTTTTCGAAATGCAGATGATATCAATTTATTTCCCTGTTTTGGTAAATCTTTTTTTTTTTTGTGCCTCTTTTACATTATAATTATTCATTATTCTAATAATCCACTTGTTCAACTTAAACCGAATTCATTTACTTCATAATTCTCTACCGATTCTCTAATTTCATTGATTGGTTTCTATTACACCATCAAGTCCATTTCTTTGTTCTGGCAATCTAATAACTTCTGATTCCCTACCATCACACATTTCTTGATCTTGTCAAGTTTTATATTCTTACTTTTAGCCATATGGTCAAAGTGTTCTTTTACAATATATTGGTAGAGGTATACATAGCACGAGTAGCGTGCCCAATACCATCTGGGTTGACTATTCTTAGCATTAAGTCGTGAATTACTCAAATATAACTTAACGAATTCTTGTCACGATTATGGTATTACTTGATGCAGCATGCAGTAACAACGACAACACTCCAGCCCGGGGGTACTCCCTCGTGGAGTATAAACATGCTTGTTAGGGAAATATAGACTTTATACGTCCCCCCCTCCCCATACACATGCAACCCCGTCTCGGGGCGTCCATGCGCGTTGTGCAACAACTTGAGTAGCCAGTAACAACGACAAAATAATAAGTGCTACACTAATGATACCAACAACATTCAACGACAAAATGAAACACAGCAACAACAAAAAACTTGTATCAACTGTAAACACAAACAATAGCAGCAACAACGGAAGCCACCGAGTATCATCAACAACAGACACAAATAATGATAGCAGAAGTAAGAAACACCAACAGCAACAACATGAAAAAACTACATAAGTAGCTCACAACATTGCAGTTATAACAACTTTTATGATCAACAACGACAACAACAGCCTCCATTGAAACTGACAATACAACAATAACGATGAAAAGGAACCAACATAAGATGTGTTAAATGAATGGATTTAAAATGTGTATAGCTACTCATGATTTTCCTCCTGTTGGTGGAGGACAGAGCCAAAGCGGTACTCATGACAGGCCCTATAGGGAATACCATATATGTCTTTGAGGTGTCTCACAAAATGAAAGTGGTTATGATGACATGTGGTTCATTGACGTAGCGAGATTATAAACCGTGTCCCTTAGGTTATCGATTGTTTTAGAGCTATTTGCTTCATGGCAATATTAAAAATCACCCTCAAAAGGGAGAGATCTAATGACATTTTATTAGTTAACAACAGTTTTGTTGAATAACTTATACTTACATTTGAGTAAAAAAGATATAACGAAGACGATAAAGATGATTTAATTTGTTAAGATTGTATGAAAACCAAATTTTCATATGAAAATTATTTTCAGTGACTTATTATCGAGATTAAGAACTCTTCTATATAATTATTTTCTAGAGTCGAAAACTAAAAAGAGACATTATATAGATACAGTTAAAAATTACCAACAGGACTCATATAATTTCAATAATCAATAATCACTCAATAATCAGTAGAAAACAAGTCATATCAAGAATAAAATTAAAGTTTATATGAAACATCCTAAAAACGATAAATTATTGATAAAAACTATTCAGCAAAAGCGTTTCTGAAGTTCGCCTGAGCTCTTAACCAAATAATTCAGTTCACACTACTGTCCAGTACTGAGCCGTCTTTTGTTCTTGATTCAGTTAGAATTTTGACACTAGTTACTTACAGAAATACTAAAATACGTAAATCGCGATACCTTTTCAAACAAAAAATGTGAGAATGCTTTTTGTGCCCGCCAAAACATAGCGTGATATTTTCCCGCTTCTTTTTAACAAACCGAGCGCGTGTTGCCACGCCCTGCCTACCATGGTTTTGAAATGACCAATAAAACCTATTATACTTGATTTTACGAATCAGGTACACGGATTTAGGTGGATTGTTATAACATAAATCGTTAGACGAGGCGTTTTTTGTGTTTAATTCAATAGTTTGCATTTTAGGGCAGGCATAAGCGAGTGATAATATTAATCAAAGTCCAAACGAATAATTTGTGGTTTCACATATGTTTTATGCTCCTATGTGATGTACTATCATTAATAACCGAGATCTTGTAAACCCATTAAACTGACTCACACTGTTAAATGCTTTGATACCTTGTTTTTGATATTTCCTAAGAAATATTCGCACCAGTGAGCTCAAGTTGATTTGTGTGTCTAATTTTTACAGCGGCAAAGTCTCCTGATCATTGCATCAATTAAATTTGATTGTCATACGTCATTGTCAAAAAATTACAACTTAACTTGAAATGCTGTTAAGATGCTTTGGAAACCCGTTCAAATGTTTAGGGAGGTCATCTAAATGTTCTAAGGAATCTATTGAAATGCTGTATTGAGGCCATTCGAAATGTTTTATGGAAACCATTTAAAGGTGCTAAGGAAGCCATTCAGATGCTCAAGAAGCCTATCAAATGTTTCCTAGGACTTGTTTCTTAGATTTGGTAAGATGATTTGTTGAATTGCTGTTAAAGAGCCAATATTCTATTGTTTTCTTAGAACGTCTCTCAAGTGGGTGCGTTAAGAAGCTAGCTAGTTGTTGACAAAGAACACACTTATTGCACTCATTTAATAGTATAACGGATAAAATATGGCTAATGTTGGACAAAACCATTGACATATCAAACAGACTTGTAGTCTGATATTTACTCTATCTATTGTAGTAAAACACGTCTACTATAACACACGTCGCCAATACTACTACCCTTATCGCATTAATCGTGATACTGACTGAAAACATTTCAACTTTTAATTCACTTGTTTTTGTGGCTTGTTTATTCATGAGTCAATTCAATCAGAACTCCCCAAACAATTGTTCATACTGAATAACAATCCTGGGGATTCTTAGTTTTAAATCACAAAACACAAACGAAAAACTAAGCCATTAATAGCTAGTAGCTAGTCTAGTGACCATCAAAGAACCGCGGACCGAGTGTGTGAATCTGAAATGAAGTGATTTTGTCGCAAGATGTTTAGCGATCTTCTGATTTACAATCCGTGTTCTTCGCTCAAAGATTTTAATTCTATTCTAGTTGTTGGTTTGTTCTTTGATGTAAATTAGCAGGGAAGCTCTCACACACAGCGCAGCAAGGCGGCTGGTAATGATGTATCGCGATATTGTCGATATTTTTATTGTTTTTAATGTGCTCAGGTAATTAGGAGTCGCAGAGACAGAATTGATGGAGCCAGCAGCTATCAGCCCGTTAACTAGCGCTTCCTATTTCAATTCCATAATCGTTTTGCCTTGAAAAGATCAAATATGCATATTGTTAATTTAACATCTATAAAACAATTCCCATGCCGTGGTTGAGAAGATTGACAAACGTTTTTGTTTGCTTATTGGATCGATTTTCAGTGAAAACAATTCGAAAGAGCGGCTATGAGTGCGTGGGGAAATCCAAAAACATGTTTTGTTTATTTTGTTTATTTTTTTTAAACAGTTTTTTTGAACTTAGTAAACATTTTTGTAAAGTGAAGAATTTGGGCGTGCAGGAAAATCAGTTCAACAATTTTAGTTTATTTATTTTAGATGATTGGGAATTAGAATGATTCATCACATAAGCCATTGAGTAAAACAATTCAAGTTTATTTATTAAAAATGAACACAATTTTGTAAGCATGAGTGTTTTTAATGAAAATGGTAAAATAATTTTTGTTTATTTGTTGTAAACACCGGAGACTAAATCTGATTTAGAAGCGTGTATATAACAGTTTTTTGTACATTTATTGAGATTTTATGTTTAAAAGAAAACAATCTCGGAAAGTTGAGGTTTTTTTCGATACAATTCACCAAAAAAGTGTTTAACTGTAAACTAAAACAATTTGGACATTACGTTTTTAAAGGAGACCAAACAACAAAGAACAATAATACATTGAAAATGAACGGTTTGCAATAAAAAAAAGCAAATCGGTCTGCGTGTTTGCAGGAAAATCAATGTTAAATTTATGTTAAAGGTTAAAATCAATAGAAGTACTTTTGGAGTTCTTTATTAAAAAGTGGACAACTTGTTTTCTGTTCATGTAGAAAACATATACGATTGTTATTGCCTCTTAAAATTTAACAGACAAGAAAATAGATTATGTTCAGTTTTCATTATGCATGGAACGTTTATGGCGGTCCTTAAGCAAAAAACAAGTAAAACCAGTGGTGAATCAAAACATTTGTTGATATGTAGTGGTACTGAGCTATATAACTTACAACAAATTACTATTCACTTGATCACGATGGTCAAGTTTCTTAATAAATGTTGTACTATCGGTGAACAATTCGATAGTTCAAACAAATTTCCAATCTATAAAATAAAATTCTGTAATAATCTATATTTTTACAACAACAACAAAAAAAATAAATAAAATAAAAAAATCATATACTTTTAAAATAATCCCCTTTTGTTGGCAAATATCATTTTAAGTTGTAGAAACTATCCGTTTTATCACCACAAGCCGGATATTTTTAATTATGGCTTTTAATTTATCAAAACGCGATGTGTTAAATGCTTTCAATGCTCGATTGTGAAAGTATAATAGATGTTGATATGAAAGATTAGAGAGACGACTCCATGGTCGTTAAATAACCCTGATAACGTCACAAGAATTTCTTATGCAAGAAAAAAAGAAAACAGTGTGCCTACGACTGAAGTCCTTGGTCTTTTCAGCAATTGACAGAGCCCGGCTATGATTGCCTGCAGTTATAGTCATTTTCTTGTCAAGCTAAACTCACGGCAATGTCACAATCTTTGGCAAAAATAAAGATATCTATAGCTCTCGTTCTACACCCCCAATAGAGTGTTGAACACAGTAGGGTTCGACAACACGGGCTTTTTCATTCAAAAATGTATAGACCAAAACAACTAATCAGCATTGAATAGATGATATTGGGAAAACAATGACAGACAATGTTTTTTTTTTGAAAGTGAATCAGTAATACTATATATATATTTTTTAATCTAGCCCATTTGTAAGCTGATCGAAACCTTACACCCCTGCCGATGGCAAATAAAAGATGTTTTTGCTAAAATGGCCTTATTCATTTGACTTGCAAAATATTGAAGTGAAATCTAATCTGGTCAAAAGGTCTGTGCAGATTGAAAAAGATTGTGATTTGAAAATGTGTTGAAAGTCTAAATTAATGATGAATTGGAATGTGAAGAAAAAATAATAATGATAATAGATTATTTCTAAAGAGAAGAGAAGGGAAGAGAAGAGAAGAGAAGAGAAGAGAAGAGAAGAGAAGAGAAGAGAAGAGAAGAGAAGAGAAGAGAAGAGAAGAGAAGAGAAGAGAAGAGAAGAGAAGAGAAGAGAAGAGAAGAGAAGAGAAGAGAAGAGAAGAGAAGAGAAGAGAAGAGAAGAGAAGAGAAATTTAATACACAAAGAATAAAACCAAAACAAGAATAACAAGCGTAAGCATAGTTAATATAACAATATTAATTAACTATGGTGTAAGTCACCAAAAAAGAAAAAAATATAAAAGGAACAAAATCAAAACTGGAGCCGAAGTAAAAAAAATCAGCCGAGTAATACTGGAAACTTTAAAAGAAAAGCCGAAAAAAAGGAAGAAGGAAGAAATTACAAAAGTAAACTAGATGACAAAAGATTAAGATTCTTTTAGCCCTGAGGTTACTTAAAATGCAGTTACCATCAAGTTACACGAGCCACTTTAACTATTCTAGTATTTTCTCAATCTCTTTACTCTCCTTATTGCCACAAATCACAAAAACGCAGAATATTTGCGGCTCTTCAGTGTTTATTAAGTTTCTTTTAACACAAGGTCCTAGCGCAAATCTTTGCATGGCATTTCTACTCTTAAATATAGCGAAAAATATCAATAAAGAAGGCAAAATTGAAAAGAGGATGACCGAAGATAGAATGAAGAAAAGTGACGAGAAATAATGATAAAAAATAAAAATACAGAAAAAACATCGTTGCATTCGAAATAAAAATTCTAGATAACCATTTTAAAGGAAAATTAGCTTTAATTCCAACAAAACAACGGCGGTAGTATTGAAACCAGAAATCATCACTGGATTTCGCTTCGGCTAATTAAAACGGTTCGAATTTTAGCAGTCCTTTGACTATATAGTCAATCAAAAGTGACTGAATGGTTTGAAATTACGGTACAAGATAGTTGAAGAATAGTTGGGTAGATTCTCAAGTCAAATTAAACCATATTCTGATTTACATCCTAATAGATTAAGACCTCTAAAAAACCTAAATTCACTGAATGCATTTTGCGGCCACATTAGATTAGCTATGTTCTGATTTAGAGTTGAATAGTCTTTCTTTGAAAGACTGTTTTCTTTGTGGTCCGCACAGCATGAACGATTTTAAGAACAAAGGGCAGTCATATTCAAGGACACAGATTAGACGAATAGAGTTATCAAACAAATATTGTGTTATTCTATTCAAAATAAGTAAGGTTTCGCTTTAAAATGTTTACTTAATTTTCACTGATATGACCGTCTATTCAACAACAAACTATTCAATTCACAATCGACTAGATTTCAATTGAATTCTCAAACATTTAATCGCTAGCATCTTTTTCAGGCACCTTTTTCGATTTTTCAACTAAATTTATTCAAAACAACGATTGAATTTAAGCAAAAATAGCCATCGCCTTTAAACAAGCAAAAAGCCTTTCGTATTTACAAAGAATAAGAGTTCAGAACGAATCTTTCTTATCGTAACGCAATTTTTGAGCAATTCTTTTAAATAAACAACTGTTGGTTTTCTCATATGGCCTATTTAAAAAAACAATCATTTTTGAAAAACAATCATTTTATTTATCTCAACAATACTAGGATCATCCGCAATTTATGTAATTCAAAGTTAAGCCTTTCTTTCTACGGCTTCTTTAGAACAAAAAAGATTACGTGCGTTATAAATCAAGGTTATCATTGTTCGTTTTCATCATGGTTTCATCGTGAGCTCTATAGAAAAAAATATTTAATTTGTGTGCGCTATTTTAAACTACTACATATAACATATCTTACGAGTGATATATCATTTTGTTAATTTCGACAATACTGTGAGATCGCCTAATTCTGTGATTGAAGGTGTTAGTCAGTTTTCTTCTGCAGCTGTATGCCTATATATCTCAAATCGTTAATTGGAATTACGATGATACTAATTTCACGAAGTGGTTTATCCGTTTTGGCCTTGGGGTTGTTCCTCGTTTGTTTCCTCGCGAACAATTTAGACTCATTGATTTGTCCGTCTAAATTGCTTTAATCCTGACAAGCACAATATTCATTCGTTCAATTCACTCTTGGGGTCTTTTAACATGTTTTTCGCATTTTTCCCCTTTTAATAAATCGATATAGTTAAGTAAATCAAAAACAATCGGTCATTAAAGGTCGTTCCGGTCTGCAATAGCTATCTCACACACGGACTTCAAGAGATTTTAAAGTGCAAATGGGGCTTTGAATTTAGTCATCCGGTCGGGTTTTTGAACAGTATCAGCTTTTTTGCTTACTCAATGGCCTCAAAGAGGAGGGAAGAGACTAGGAGAAAGATAAAAAAGGAGAACATACTATAGTAGTCAACCTCAATGGTTCGTAAAACGTTTATCTTTTTTTCAGGAATAATCAACTTTTTTACATTAATGAAGAGGGCTGAGAAAACATTATTAAACAAACGCGTGTGTAGGAAAAGGCTGTAAATGGCCTCTTGTTTATACATTTCGACGTTATCAGTTTTTTTACTTGTATGATGAAGTACTAGTTAATCATACGCGCCCTAAAACTATATACGCCAATACTAATAGAAAAGTGAGAAAAATGAGAAGAGAAGGTGTAAATGTGAAAACGACTCCTAGAACTAAGCTTTACCGGATCAGTATTTGCAAGGAGATCAGTTTGGTACTATAAATTAGCAAAAGAACTAGTCTCTTCTTGTATTTTAAATTCTTACATGTGAACAAATTCAAACTATTGACTATTCATTTGATGCAAGATGAATAGCAAAGAGAGGGAGAGAGAAGAGAAATTCACAGAATAGCAGCTTAAGTTCATTTTCTATTGGCCAATGGAATTGGACATTAGATGGAAAATAAACGAAATAAACAACTTGGAACCTCTCAAAGTATGGCTAATTCTCACTGTCTTGTAAGAGCGAAAATAGAGAAAATGGGAGAAACTAACATGACTACCACCAATTTTGCCCGGCTATCGCGAGCGGTGCAGTTTCCTCCACTGAGCAGAACGCGAAAAGTAGAACGCAAATAAAGCAAATCAAAGCGACTTTAATTACGAGTATGGACTACAGCACGCATTAAAAGAAAATTTGACAACTTTTTTCTTTCTAGCCACATGAACAAAAACCAACGCAAACACTTGTTTGATTTACGACTGTCTCAAGTAACTTTTGACCGTCTTCTGATGTGTTTTCGTATTAAAAATTGCTGGAACAATAGCGTCAATCTGGTGTTATTTAACAAGAAACCACAAACAACAGTCACTGGAGTGTATTTCTTTGTTATCTTTAATCGACGGATCTGATTTCTTTGCTAGTTTATCATGCAAATAAGCCGTGACTAAGCACAAGCCGTCAGCCATTTTAATTCGTCCCCTCACAGACTTAACAATTACATCCGCTATTCAACAAAACGAATAGTCACAAACGGCCCACTAGTAACAAGAGAGATCGTTGAAACCTGACATAC
Organism: Diadumene lineata; assembly: GCA_918843875.1. Taxonomy (NCBI): domain Eukaryota; kingdom Metazoa; phylum Cnidaria; class Anthozoa; order Actiniaria; family Diadumenidae; genus Diadumene; species Diadumene lineata. The sequence goes on along the minus strand of OU974075.1, from coordinate 16,502,670 downwards.
CTAATCAAGAAATATATGCAGTATTATTCTGTCTTTTCGACGTTAAAAACCAGCCAACAATCAAAAGCTGGGGTAATTAGTTCAACGATGGTCAACACCTGTCTAAGACAGTGATATGTTAACCACGGCCAGCATTAATACTATTATTTCAGATATCATTAGAAAAAAAACAGCAAAGTGACTACGAGTGGTCTTGGAACTAAGGGTCAGCAAAAATCTGTTTGGATCTGCTGAAGTGAATTCACAATAAACACGATATTCTGCAAGTGATTGATCCCACCTCTGCCACCATCAACATCAACACTGTACTACGTCGATTACTGTCACTGCTGTGACTGAACGATTACTGCGGCCACACTAACTGGCTACCCCTAGACGATCCAATTCATATCAGATTAAAATCCATTGACAAAAGCCTTTAGGATCAAGTCAAGACGTCGTGACGAAGCTGGTGTTAGTAACAAACTAGCGATAACGAAATAAACCTATCAAGAGTGTGGAATACACAAGTTGAAGCCATGCAATGAACTGATTACAAACACGTTAGTACATTAGAGCGGTTTAACAACTGAAGACAAGATCTCGCTGTTACCATGGGTAAGTTCGTCTAAGTTCGCGATACAGCTAGAAAAGGTATACATGTTGGACGATTACCTTGAAATCCATTGAAACAAAGTTATAGATTTAGTTTAGCTTAGATGTTGTCATTTTCAATTTGTTATAAACTTGGACAATACGCTCCAGATTGAATATTTTTTTACTCACTAAAAAAACAGTACTGATAATTTCTGTAATTTCTGAAATTACGTTTACAATATGTTTGTATTTGAAAACGAAGTATTTGAGAAAGTGCATGCAGAAACCCACATTTAACAAATTATTTTCTCGCGTGGCCAAGAGTTTGACGTGGTTTCGGTAAGAGAAAAGAAAGAAAAACAAGCGGATTAGGAAGAAATCAACAAAGAAACATGAAAAACATTCAAATGGTTTGAGGCACGGAACGTGTACAAGTAAGCCATTTAATAGCAACATTTAATTGGCTTTTATCTCCCGCGCATTCGTCTTTCTCTTTTTTGTAGGTTGGGTTCAATATAGCTTGAAAAAGCTCTACTTAAGATACTCTAATCAATTAATGCATAAAACGATTGTTTGGAGTCATTGGTTAATGAGACACGAACCGGAAGCTTAAGAAAGCCGAATCTTGCACTAGCATAGCGGAGCGATTCGTTAATTGTTAAAATAATATCGGCCAATATATAAGAACCGATGGATTTTTGTTGTATATTGACAACTGTCAAAAATGCAAAAGTACTAAAGTCTATTACTAATTTGACATGCCAATAACAATCATTTCTTTGATAAATAAAATCACCTAGTGTTTTTCAGTGATTGAAAAATCTAAGATGCTGTGTAGACATGATATATGTTTCAAAACAAGTGCCATAAGCCACTGCACTACGAAGCGCGAAATCATTATGAGGCAATCAGAATGTGTTTGTAGGGAAGGGTCTATTTCGTTTGAGCGGGGAAAATACCGTATCGTAACAGGAATTCCAAAGAAAAAATTGAAAAAATGAATCTATGGGCAAAACAGGAATAAACTTGCGCAGCGAATAATAATAGCAATTTATTATTATTATTATTATTATAAATTTATTAAGCGTCAATTCTAAATATAACATCTTTATTAAAATGCGCAATAGTGCAATCGAGTCTCACTTTGTTTAACGACTTCAAAAATCTTAATCTTACAAGGTATTATCGCGTTAATTAGAAATGGTTTTAAATGAACAAGAAACGATATAAAGTATACGATACCGCTACGTACAGCAGAAAACTCAATCGTTAATATCTTAGGAACTATACGGCTGTGGTACGCGCGGGACTGATCATCCATTCATACCACCCTGGAAATCAACTCTATGGTCGAGAGACAAGTTGCAAATAAAAACGTGCATCACCTTCATCGACTAGAATGTTTGTTTGATATCATTTTGAAATACATCTGAATAGTTTGCAATTACTTATTACATTCATTATTATCATCATTATCAACAAAAAGTGGAGGAAAAGCGTTTGTAGATCGAATCAAATGCTGTAGCGTTCTTACTAATGATTGGGTTGATATATTAATAACATATTGCATTTGGCTTGGCGTTATTTTGTTTTTCATTGATGACTGCAGTTTGTCGATCACCCATCCCTGCGTGAAGGACCAGGATAGTGATATTAGCAGCTGTTTACTCAAGTCTATATTTTTACAGAGTTTTATAACACCATGTGAGTTTCAATGCTCTACGTCCTGACATAGGAAAACAAGTTGTTTTTGGATCAGCAGGAAACGGTGCGGCTACGATATCACTACGAAACGGCAAACTGAACATTGCATTTTAAACATTACGGTTACGTACGATACGGCAAAAGATTCGATTTTAAACATTACGTTTACGTACTATACTGCAAAAGATTCTATTTTAAACATTACGGTTGCGTTTAATACGGCAAAAGATTGTATTTTAAACATTACGGTTGCGTTTGATACGGCAAAAGATTGTATTTTAAACTTTAATGTTACGATACAATACGATTCCAATCAAGTCATTATAAACCGAAATTTTACGATGCATCGACATAAGAAACATAGAAAGGAACTTTTAACTTTTAAAAACAGAAAAGAGAAGAGAAGAGAGGAGAAGAGAAGAGAAGAGAAGAGAAGAGAAGAGAAGAGAAGAGAAGAGAAGAGAAGAGAAGAGAAGAGAAGAGAAGAGAAGAGAAGAGAAGAGAAGAGAAGAGAAGAGAAGAGAAGAGAAGAGAAGAGAAGAGAAGAGAAGAGGCGTGTACAAGACAGCTCACAATTTGTTAGATACAGAAGCTCACTATTCAGCTATAAAGACAATATCAAACAAATTATTAAAGGAACACTTGAGTATGTCAAATAGATAATCAAATTGAATGTAGATTGGTTCTATTATATAATTACAAAATTCACGGACAATTCAACGGAATACTGACGCAGCACAATTGCAATTAAAAGTTCGTTAGTAAAGTAAGATAACCAGCTAACAGTGACTAAGAGGAAATGAGTCACAGTTTATCAAACATGATTTTCACTCGGGAATTAAGCAGACAAAGTTTACTTACGTTAGTACGAAAAAGCCTAAAAAACTAATACTAATAATGAGCTGCACACTGTCTGCGGTGCTGTTTTTGTTTCTACTCACGTTCGTTTTAAGTTTGCGGTCGTTTGTGTTGTCGCTTGTTATGTAATCTCATCATTCAGTTAGTGGCATATGAGAGAAACAACGAAACTCGTGATAATCAAAATGCGTGCGCACTTGTGTGATCTTGCGCGTACAATTCGACCCAAAGAAAGTATAGAAAAGAGCAGCCAAAAACAAACCAACAAACGAATAAAGAGATGATTAATGGAAACGGCAGCCAGTCAATGTGAAGAGAACAAACAAACAAACAAACAAACAAACAAACAAACAAACAAACAAACAAACAAACAAACAAACAAACAAACAAACAAACAAACAAACAAACAAACAAACAAACAAACCAAACAAACAAACCAAACAAACAAACAAACCAAACAAAACAAACAGCTGTGAAAAGCATACGAAAAACACATACAGATACTAGCAAAAAGAAAAAAAAAACAAACACGTAGCAATAATCACACAGACAAACAAACGAACAAACAAACAAGTAAACAAATAAAAACGTTGCTATAAAACAAACAAAAACGTAGCAATCAATCAAACAAACAGTTTTCTCAGGTTTCCGTGTCAAGCAGGTTACGTAACTTCCTTATATAACACAATGATGTTAATCAACGTGAATCTGTTTTATAACGTCCTTTTCTATAGTAGTAGTGATGTAGACAGAGGTTATGCTAAAAGGGATATCAGTCTCTCTCCCCCCTTTAGTGGATGGATGCTCTTTTATACATTTTTAGTTGTTTACTTATTGTTTTGGTGAACTCGGAGACCATCACAGCTCATCCCCACTCTTCTTAGTAAATGTTTTTTTTAAGGTGTTTCGTAGTAGTTTCGTGAGACTGATCTGAACTGTCATTACATGATCTTCCTTTAACTCAACAACTGAAATTTAGAACACATATTATGTTTCTATAGCAACGATAAACAAAGATATTGAAAATCAGTGGTTCTCAAATTTCTCTTGAATGATCAAGGCAGCTCTACAAAAAAAAATCATGCATATTTTATGTCTATTGCACGTTTTTATGAAAAGAAAATTTATCGGTTTGATTCTGAGTAAATCGTTAAAACAGTTTATCGCGCCCTTTTTTTTTTGTTAAAAACAAACAAAAAATTAATGTAACAGTTGACTTTTTCTTTAAATTTTTCTCAAATATTAGCAATAGTATATAACAAGTACGAGGTATATTTTCTACAGCTGCCCCGATTCAAGAGATATTTTAGAAAACTAATTTTTATTGTTTGTCGTTGGTATGGAAACATAATTTGACGTACTGATGACATCAACTTCAACCTTTAACTAATAAATAGTATAAATTTCAGATTTGTTGGGTTAAACGAAGGTTTTGTAATGGCGGTTTCAAAATGTTTGGTACACAGTTCACGAAACTATTAAGAAACGCCTTAACAGAGTGTACATATTTCTAAAAATATTAAAGATTTGTTCATATATACGAGCTTTGATTGTAATTATAAATTTAATCCCTGTTTGTATTGTCGGTTTAGAAATAAAAGCATGATTTTATTTGGACGTATCGATTATAAATATTTTGACACCTATGCCATAAAGAAGTATATTTTCGAAATCATATGGACGAGGCATTGTCATTAGTAGCTGGATATATACGACAAAATAAAACTTCTCAATAATGTGACATTGTCAACCTTTTCTTTTTCCAATGCATCATAAACTGATATTTATTTACATTTTTTGTAATCTGTAACCGAAATCATTCACTGTGCCAAATACCAAGACATGTCCAAAATAAAGTTTAATTTGTATAGCATTGTTTGTTTCTGACAAGTAACAAAAAAACGATTAAATACTAATTTGATTTCGTGATCAAAGGGTTTTTTTTAAGCAGTTTTCACCAACATTTGCCTCAAAAAGAAACTTGGCTTATCATGGTGGCTCAATTCAAAGTGATAAAGTGTTTTCGATTTAGGATTATTCCACAATAGTAACTTGGTTTTATTTCATGATCTATTCCACAGTAGCGATTTGATCATATTTCAAGGATATAGTACTTGTGATCTATTGCACAGTAGCGATTTGATCATATTTCAAGGATATAGTATTTGTGATCTATTGCACAGTAGCGATTTGATCATATTTCAAGTATATAGTACTTGTAATCTATTGCACAGTAGCGATTTGATCATATTTCAAGGATATAGTACTTGGGATCTATTCCACTGTAGCGATTTGATCATATTTCAAGGATATAGTACTTGCGATCTATTCCACTGTAGCGATTTGATCATATTTCAAGGATATAGTACTTGCGATCTATTGCACAGTAGCGATTTGATCATATTTCAAGGATATAGTACTTGCGATCTATTGCACATTAGCGATTTGATCATATTTCAAGGATATGGTGTTAACGCACTAATTGTTACACAACTTAGCGACTCTAGTGTTTTGTGTGTGGTCGTTTGAATTCGTGCTATATTTAAGAGTAAAAAATCGATTTTTTTGTATTATTACGTATATTTCATCGATTGACAGGTAAGATCAGTTGGGAGAGCATTGGCGGTTAACCGGGAGACTGCGGGTTCGAACCCTCAGCCGGACAATCACTCAGAGTCTTTAAATAATTGAGGAGAATGTACTTCGATTTATAATTGTTCGGGTATGCGTCTTCTCGAATAGGGACGTGAAATTGGAGGGCTCTTCTAGAAACTTTTTTCATATTAACTATTAACAGGGGGACGTAAAAGAACGACTGATGACACAGGAAACGACCATCCTCAGTGATAAGCCTACACTAATACATAATAACTATTAATCAACCTCATGCTTGTAAAACCTTACACACCTTACACACTATGGATATTAAAGATTGTAAAGCGCATTGAGACATTAGGTGAAATGCGCTATATAAGCACTACGATACATTGTGATTTCATGCAGAATAATTATTTATTTATTTAAGAAACCAAAGATTACTTTAGAACTTTATGAAGTATAAAACGGTTTAAAATCATAAGAGAAAATATCATAAGCCCTTGGCGTGACTCGAACTCAAGTCTTTGGTATTCTATTCATGATTTCAAATCATGTTTTTTACATATAGATTTGCGTAGGGAGGAAATCAAAACGTCAAAAGCCGTAACTATCTTGATAAGATGGTTTATTAACAGCCCGTATGTAGTGGACATAACTGATGTCTATAAGGCTGGCTGGTGTGAACGCAACTTGGTTAATACGTCCGCTTTATAGAGATCATACGGACTGATAAGTCATCGTTGATCGTTTCATTAAAACGATTAAACAATCAAACATACACACTGCCTTAAAACACAACTAGCTCTTTGGTTATTAAAGACTTCTCTTTTGCTTAGAGATTTACGGAAATTAATCAAACAAATTTCGGGTCAGAACATCACAAGAAAACTTTATGCGCCGGTCCGTGTAAGATTGAAAATGTACCATGTATTTTGCACTGAAATGTATGTACGTATTTCAAACGTTTTTTCATGTATAACTAATGAGCGTGAATATATAAACGCTAGAATTGCAAGAATTTGGGGAAATTATCCTAAAGATTGAATAGTTCATGATCAAAAAGAGAGGTGGTATAATTGAAATGATTGAAATTGCGCCATTTTTTCCCCCAAAAAATGTAGAATTATACCGCTGAAAAAGACAAATGGGCTGAGCATATTTGACATAACACATGAATCAAACTATCAGGAAATTAATCTAAAAAGAATTGTTAAAAGCACAAAAAGATATAGCAACCGAGTGGAAAAAACTCATGTGGTTCGTACGTGCTTCAAAACCTCTAAGACTTTCCACAATATGAAAACACCACTGGAGTCAAGATCACTTTCCAATTAATTAAGTTCAATAAGATATATATACAGACTGAGAAGCATCTAAAAACCGATATTCAACTTAGTTTTATCGATCAAAACGTGCTATTTAGTGGAAAGGGGGGATTGGTTGATCAAACGTTGGCTAAAACTATTGGTTATCACAATACAGCACAACAAAGGCTGATCAAGAACTTGTATGTGTAACTAATAGCCCTCGACAATTTTTATAGGATTTTGTGTGGTTCTTTACAACTATTAAATCGAACGGGCCTCGGGGTATTTAATCACTGAAATTACAGATAACAAACAAACAACTTCTGTTTATTTCTCAGCCCGCCGCACTAGCCCTGCTCGCTCCGTATATCGAATAATATATTAGTCTCCTGCCTTCTAGCCTATATTACCCCCTTCTATTTGCACATATTTTTTCAAGGTGTTGAACGAGTGTTTTGCTAAACTGAATTGCCTATAGCTATATGGTGTTAAGGTTTTTAGGCACATTAGTGAATTCAAATACATTGATAAATCTATTGAGAGATTGTTTGTGATGATAACGTTAATGATTCGAGTGGTGTCCTGACTGTTAGCGTGATTAATTGCAAACGGTCAACTGATTAGAAATCAAGACAAATAAAAAGCTTTATCGTCTGCGTGCAATTAAACAAGGATAAAAACACACAAAATGTTCAAAAAATGTGCATCGAAACAAAGCTACAGACCAAATTACCTATCACAATAATAATGTGCAAAATGGAAAAAATAAAACTTATAAACACAAAATGATAAAAAGGCTTTACCGAGATACTTGCGAACCTCTGCAAAACTTATACCTGAAAAAAGGGAAAAAAACATATGAGAGCATTAAACAAATCCCACCGTAATAAGAAAAACACACATAATTGCCAGTAAAATGTACAAATAAATCAGAAGAAACGCTAAACAGATCCAGAGCCGCCTTGTTTTTTTTTCACATAGAATTATCGGCAAAGAAAAGAAAGCAAAACGCGAGACAGAGAAGAGACAGCCACAAGACAAGAAAAAAACAAAAAATGAAGAACCAAATAGAAAAAAACCTAAGTATAATAACTGAAGAAATTCAATGTCGCAAGAGTGAGGAAAATTATTGGAAATGTTTGACTGGTGATTAATATGTTTTGTGTGTGTGTGTGCCGAATGGACCCACACATGGTATTGCAAGGTTCCAACTCTCACGCTTTTACGCTTACGAAACGTAAATCTCTTCATCACATTCCGCGTAACGACTCGACCAGGCGAAAATACTTGACAAAAATTAATTCTCAATGCTTGGAATTACGGACTTCCCTCATCATGAAAGAAAGAAATAAGTGCGAAAAAATGTAGAGGGAAAAAATTTAAAAAGAAAAAAAAAGAAATACAAATGGGAAGAAAACAAAATTCGTGAAAATATGGAGCAAGAGTAAACAAAATATAACATTAGAATAAAATAAATGACAAAAAAACTGGTAATGATGAATTTTGATTAAAAATTAAAAAGAAAACAAGGGAAATGTTGACTGTAAAATGTGACTAACTATCAAGCAAATTACGAATGGAAATTAAAAAAGAGAACCAAAAACTGAATTAGAATAAAAACATAATGGAAATACATAATTAATTTGGAATGAAAATGTGTAAAGAGAGAAAAGCTAGAAGAAACATCAAAATATAAGGTGTTACTGATATGTCCAGTGTTTAACTCGAGCATCATTAAGTTCCATTAGAAGCCCAGGGCCGCAATCTGTTAGCCAGCTTCAACGCTGCGATTAACCTAAATAAAAAGCAGGAAATCTGAAAAAAATGCACAAGAAAAAAAAATGGCCAGATGCCTGAAATCAGATTTGAATAATAAAATATCAAATATTCATATACGTATTGAAGCCAACCAATAATTCAATTATTTCTTTGTTTTGCACATGGCTGTAATTGGTATTTCATTCTATCTTGGCTGACTGTCCTTTGAAGCCTTTTTATGGCGTAACTTTTAAATTTGATTTCTTCCACGCGAATAAGTCAATAGTGGAAACAACAAATCAATTACAAGCTTAGGGGTATATCTATAACCCACCTGTAATCGATCGACATTGCTATTCATTTTTGGTAGTTAACAATATCTAAATAGTACGACTTTGAATGGCCACGATAATTAGCACGGTCAATTTTGGTTTGATATCACCAACGAAGTAACTACAGTTATTTTAGCAAAGTTTTCCCGACTTGTTTACATCACTAGCTTTCTTCGATAGTTGTGGACAAAACAAACTATATGCTCACTTTTTTCTATCCTTTTCCCTACAATAAACTATTACCGGTTAGGCGAAATTGTGTTTATTATCTATAAACGTTATAGAAGCCTTTTAAAACGATTTGACGGATTTCAAAAAGATAGTTAAGGTGTTAAAATGTTTTGTAGTGTTTTGAGCTAATGTGAGTAAAAAACAGCGGTAGCCTATGATTTAGTGAATTAGACACAGGGTTGTGTTTTCTAAGTATCTTTCTAGTTTTGTAGTCTACTCTCTGTTGATCAAAACAAATGGTCGGGAATCCCATCGCCTATTAAACACGATAGTCAAAAACAATGCGCCAGTTTAATCAGCTCTTTTACCATTGCCCTAAAACTAGTGGAACAATAGATTATTAGCCGTTACATCGACTCTAAATCAACTCCGACTTGATTACACCTGTATGCAGCTACTCACTGCCCATGCGTATATGCTAGCTTTGTTGCTATGGCACCCCACCTGATTCAGCTGCCGGGCTGGTTTTGTTATTTGCATGGTTTAAAAGGATCGCAGTACCGGTTTTAACGTCAGAATAAAACGGCAGTCTAGCAGATCAACACAGAGCCGCACTCTTCAGAGTTGAGAGGTTTATATTGTAGTGAATTAACTCGTGCCACTGAAAATGCCGAGGTCCTTTTTAGTCAAGAAAAGAGGTTCTGAAGATGTTTTAAAGAATTGTGAACTTGAACAGAGCAGCAATGATTTACCTATGTTTTGCCCGGGTAAGATTTATATAGGTCAAATTGCTCTTTTCTTCACTTTAAGTATCCAACTGAAAACTAGTCCAAATACCAACGTTACATAATCATTCTACAATATTCTTGCATATTTCTTACCAACATTTCAAAGAGCTTATGTTTCACGTTTGAAAGGGTTTTTTTAATGTATGGTATTGATTTCTTTAGTAATATTTTGTATTTTTAAAAAAAAATCATAGTATTTTACTGGCATCAAGCAGCACAAATTGTCAAATTACGGTGTAATACAGGAGTTTAACATACCCGATGAAAACATTTAAAGCACTAATAGCTAGATAAAGAACTGTTTCATTTGATAACATTAATTCTAATAACTCTTCCAGATTCCAAAATAAAGAAAGAAAAAGTAAAGAAAGAAGAAGAGCAAAATATAAAAGAAAAAGTAGAAGATGTTGTCGAAGCAATGGATGAAATAGAAAAGAAGCCGTCAACATATCGTCCTTTCGATATAGCTAATCTTACACGCCCCGACAAACCAGTGAAGAAATCTCGAGAAGATCCTCTTGAGTTATGGAAGCAACAACGCCAAGGTTATACAGCGGAATCTGATTCAGGTAAACTTATTGTTTTGTGTAGTCAGCTTGCGGGAGACTTTGATATTTTTAGTTATTTTGAAACTGCCTTGCATTCATAACACACGATTAAAAGCGTTTTGGAGATATTTAAAGTCATTATTTAACATATTGCATGAAAATACCCACTTTGGGTGAAAATTCCTCTCGTATACTGTCAACAATTGCCGATGTTAGCTATGACTCAACTAAAAAAAACTTTTATTTTCATAAAACAATTTTGAAGTTATTTATTTATACCAATTGTTTCGAATGAACACGGTGCAAATCAAAACTTCGAACATTCTCTTTAAATAGTAGACAGGAAATCGTCAGATTTATTCCATCAGAATGCATTGATGATCTCTCAAACTAACAAAACTCCTTCATTAAAAAATACATAGGAAGCATACATCAACTTGTTATTAGTGGCTTTAAGCGGGATCCTATTTAGAGGTTTAAAGAAGTTCTTTGGAATTAGAAGAGAAGCGCTGTGAACATAAATAAAGCTTAATTAATACCACGTAACTGTGAACAATAGCATAAAGGTCTCAACTTCATCTCGCTGGGTTTGATTGTCTTCACATTGATTTGTGCATCAACAAAAATCAACCTTCTCTATATTGTATTGTCGATTTAATTTGACTTTCTAAGAACGGACGACACAACGGAAGAGCAGAAGGAGAGAGGATATCTCTACTTGATTTCGGAGGTTCATTTCGCGTCTAGTTCTGATTAAGTCGGAATATGCCCCAATCAGAGAAAGCAAATCCCGGCTAAAGTCCAATTACGCTCACCTGCATTACGAGTGATGGACATTCAAATGAAAAAATACCAAATCACATTTTATAACATGTTATTAAAAATACTTCTCTTCTTAATGAGGAGTTGTTTTAATGAAATGAAACTGGATGTAATATTTTTTTGCGATAGCCAACATTTTGAAATGGTGTTTTATTAGGGTAAATAAGTAAGTCATCAATAGTTGATAACTACTCCTCCCTCAAGAAAAATTAACTTCCGCCTAAATCTTCTCAAACGACAAAGAAAATTGAAATCGCTGTTGAAATGCTCCAGTAGGGAAGCCATGATAGTATTCGCGACAAGCTATGTAAGTGGTCTATTTATATCAAAATCATTAGGCAAAACTCATTCAGATGTCTGTGAACTGAACTTAATCAACCGAGTTAAGACAGTTATTTGGATATTTAAGCAAAGCTATAACAATTCGTCATCCAGGGAAACCACTTCAATGCTTTTTGAAGCCAATATAATATTCAATGAAAACCATTTGATATGACACGCAACAATTAGTTTGAATATGCCAAACAAGAAACAAATCACTAATTTAAAAACCGAATATACCTTGATTGATATTCCGCAGTCGCAAACCAACCCCATGTGAACAATAAAACATGCAAAGAACATTTTCACTAAAAATATTATGTAATATACCCTATTTTTTTAGAACAATATCAAAATCAATATCAAACATTTTTTTAACTTTTATTCTGTAATTTAAGCAAAGCCTTTGAAAAGTTATTAACCAAAGTGATAATATGAAATGTCCCAAATTCAACTATTATATGGAATGGACAATATATTTTAAATTGTGTAAATCTATTTTCTTTTTTACTTCATGAAACTAATTGCACGCTTGTTTTTTTTTTTCGTAGGATTACCAATATTCCATCGCCATCCCTTCCTTCACGATCATTGCAGCTCGTATTTTATATCACCTTGTAGGCAGTTATTCCATCCCAGTGCATCATCGATCAATTCCAGTTTACATTTACCATACCCAAGATGGGTGCCTAGCCCATTCGTGAGCGGACTATCGACAGCAAACAGTCCCTTATCCTGTCGCCCTATCGATAGACCATTAAGCGCTTTGATGTGCCCCGCCCCACGACGATCACACATACTTCCAACATCATCGAACGACAAGAAGAAATCAGATTCCAGATCACACGGCGAAAGCTTTGAGTGCATGAGCTGCAAGAAAGTCTTCGGAACTTCACATGGCCTTGAGGTACATGTAAGGCGGTCACACTCAGGAAGACGGCCGTATGAATGCAACGTTTGCAAAAAGACTTTTGGTCATTCTGTCAGCTTAGAGCAACACCAATTCACGCACACTAACGAAAAGATTTTTAAATGCAAAGAATGTGGAAAGACATTCAAAAGATCATCAACGCTGTCAACTCATATGCTCATCCATTCTGATACTCGGCCATTTCCTTGCAAATATTGTCCGAAGAGATTCCACCAAAAATCTGACATGAAAAAACACACTTATACCCACACAGGAGAAAAACCACATAGATGTCTCGAATGTGGAAAAGCCTTTAGTCAATCTTCAAACCTTATTACTCATAGTAGAAAGCACACAGGATTTAAACCATTTTCGTGTCCTACTTGTAATCGTTCGTTTTATCGAAAAGTTGATTTAAGAAGACACACATATACTCACGAAAATGCGGGACTATGATATATCGAACATATCAGAGTAATCAGTCGGTTTATTCTGAAGAGAGACACAAATGAAAATCCTGCTCTGTAAAACTCAAAATGAACTATTTACATAGATGAAATGAGGGGACGCTTACAAAGTTAGACATTTATAGATGAACAACTGTGTACGATGAATTATAGATACAGCAGAGAAAGGCCAGAGAACGGAAAGAACAGACAGGTTCATACATGTTTCCAAATAGTCATAAACCTGAGTCATATATAGATCAGGAGAATTACAAAGATGTATAAGTAAATGGTCCACTTAATTGAAATGGTGCCTTTATTAACTATATGTAAGTACACAAATCAAGAGATTGAAAATACATGCCACCTTAAACACCAACTGAAATGAAGCGACCTAGAAAAATACATGAACGCACGGCCCAAATCAGGAAAATTGTAAATACCTGATAAATGAATAGAATAAAAATTGTTTGCTGTGAAATGGAACAGTGGGCCGTAAACTATATCAACACACCGCAAATCATGAGATTTACAAAAACATATATACACATGATATGAAGTTTGAACTGTTTAAAGTACATAAATATACACATAAATAATCAAAGACTTCGTACATATAATCAGACAACTTGCTAAACAAATAAAGGACAGTAAATACAGAATATATTCAATGTCAACAAGCAAATATGAAGAGTTTAATCAAACCAGCAAAGCAAAGCCTATCAACTAAACTAAAGACTAAATCTGGCCTCCTTATCGCCGACCACAGAAAATCTCAGAGAAAAAATCTTGAAGCTGTGAATATACGCTAGTTGTATTTATTGTAATAGTTAAAAATATTATATAATTCTTGAAATAAATATTTAAAAACCTGTCAAACTGACATTCTAATTTTAAGAATACGTAAGTATAATCAATAGAAGCGACAAGTATATATATATATATATATAATAAAATTGAATGATTTCGAAAATTTTGTTTTGATAATTGCTGTACTTTGTAGCTGTACAGACGCAGATCAAAGGGTATTTTTAGTTTTTTTTTAGGTTGTATGTATGCCGATGGATTGAAGAATTATCACCCATCACTAAAAGGCATCAAATGATTAAAGCCATCTTGATCAAGTGATTTTTTGCGGTTCATATTATCTTTGGTTGCATGTATTTAAGTTTCATGTTTAGGGTGATGCTCTTGACGATGAGGAAACTCCCAAAATAACAGAAATTAACTCGCGATTTGTGGCATATAAGATCAGTAGCAGTATTTTGTTGTTGCATGGTTCGATATTTGCGTTGTTATATGTCAAGTTATTATTTTTATTATTAATGAACAAAAAACAAAAAGCTTTAAAACACCGTAAAAATGCAAAAGCAGCTACAGTTTGGTTTAAAAATAAAGATTTTTTGACTTAAGCAAAACAACAACGACAAATCCAAAACTTATAACAGCAGTTCAAGCCATCTTACTTGGTCTTAACATATGACAAAAAACAAAAAACAACAAAACAAAAAACTGCGCCTCAAATATTTCTGGGTTTCTAAAAGAAATTCCCCTCTAACTATTAGCGGAAGTTTGAACATTTAATTTGATGACAAGTTTATATTTTTGAATTTTCAAACTGTTTTTGTTTGTGTGTGTGTGGAACAATTAAGTTAATTTGGGATGAAAGTTGTTTCAATTGTGCAGATAAAATTGTTTAAGCAAACTGCACACGAAATAATAACTAAGACAGTTTTTTATGCAAACGAATCGAATAAAAAAGCTGTAATAACTAAAAAGCTCTTTTTCACAGCTAAAAAAATGTCTTGTTTTTGGCAGCTTTAAAACTGCAAGTAACTATCTTAAAAATGTTTAATCTTATGTTTGAAACTTAATTCAAATTGCGAAAAGCGTAACTAAATCTTCCTACAATTTATGCGAGAATATCAAGTTTTCATTTCATACTATGCCCAATCTAAGTCGCTTGAAACAGGAGTAATCTCAATAACTTGAAATCGAAATTGTTCAAGTCAATCAAGGCCTATATATGTTGTAAAAGTAATGCCTTTATAACTTTAAACAGTGATTGTCCGCCATTGATCTTTGGTAATTTATATGACTAGAAAACTCAACAAAAGAGGGCATAAAAATTCACAAAAGCAACGAGAAGAATCAAACCATTCATAAACAACTTTGATTGTTTCTTGTTACGAATGCAACAAGAAAGCATAAAAATACTTTAGTCTTTAATCGTTGACAATGGTCGGCACGTGGTAGTAAATTGTTCCAGCCTTAAAAATCATGTTACGCAGCTGTCAATAAGTCATCTATGAATAGTTGAATGAAAGATGAAAACTCGTGATTCTTACAATAACAGTAGACCATTTAAAGTCAATTACGACTCGTTAAAACAGGAAATGCAGATACTGTTTTGAGAATGAAGTTGCTGTTAGAAAATTATTCTAAAAACTAAAATTTATAGAGGCTTTTTTTCTTGGGCTCTTGTTTAAATAAAAAAATACAAAAATTCTTTGCGGTTTTACATTTTAATCATTTTTTGACAAATAAAAAGGCGAAAAAAGGCAGTGTTTAACTTTGAATTACTGAGAGCGATAATTGCTGAATTTATATCGGTTTGCAATTCCTTGTCACGGGCAAGTAAAGTTTTTGTTCAAAATTGAAATAACAGATGAGTTGGCACATGCGACGCACTGCTTCGTTGACTTTCCTCTGTTTATATGATCATCGAAAATTCAAACATCCGGGTTAGCTGTTTCCATTTTCTGCACTCTTCAAGAATGTTTTTACGACAAAAGGATGTGTTCGTTGATTTGTAAAAAAAGACAATTCTTTTCAGCGAAACTACTAACTGAAGATGTGCCTTCCTTTCAGATATGCAAATATTTTCCTAGAAATTGAGAAGGACATGCAACCCCTTTTAAAAAAGTTATTATTTTAGAAAACCAATCTACAAGGGAATACTTTTTTTGCAGGAAAATCGATTAAGTTACTGATACACGCATGGGGAAGACTTGAGGTAAACAGAATATTTAAGACACGATTTCGAAAATATGATATTTGTGTGCAGGAAGCAAGTACATATCTTTTTCTTTTCTTTCATTTTTCTTTTCTTTTTTAATTTCTTTTTTGTTGCATGAAATTATTTCATCATCTTCATGCAGTACCTTTTATTAGCAATCTTGAGCTGCCTTAATTAGCCAGCTAAAGCTAAAAACTTGAAAGCTTTAGCAGCTGGTTGCTTTTTCTATCTTTAAAAGGTCTAAAAAATCTTTTTCGAAATAATTTTGTAGCCCAGACCGATATCAGTGTTTTGCGTATTTTAAAATTCCGTTTAAAAAGCATGCTTTTGGTGATAGTTTTCATTTGCTCTATATTTTTCATACATTCTTAATGCACTAATAGCTAATAAGAAAATTTCAATACTAAAGTGCAGTTAAATCTGAAAACGTCGATTTGTACTACACCCAGAGAAGTCAACTCCAAGCGTCGTAAAACTTGAAAATCAAAAGTCCCTGAATGAATTAATCAAAATGTATATCATTTGGTTTTCTTATTTTTATATCAAGAAAAAAATGTTTTTACGGAAAAAAATCAAATATTGAATACTAAACTTAACAATTCCGTTAACTTCAGTTAACCAGTTTATAACAAAAAGTTATACTTTGTAATGGTGTTAAATAGCGTTGTTTTCATGTAAGGCTTCATATCTAGATTAAACAACGGTTTATATGCTATTTCCTTGCTAAACGAATAGATAACGTTAGCCGGTATTTAATACCAATTGAAACGTGGCAGCGAGCTGCTTTAATTGTCATAAACAGTGATAATAATTCGCCCCCATAGCTTCTAAACTTTGTAACGATTTAGAGCACATTATGTTTACTTTCTTTAAGAATATTCACGTTTCAAACTAATGCCAGCGCGAACAGGGTGTTGGGATGATTGCCATCATCAAAAGAAATATCTCTCGCTTTATAATCGTTGAATATCATGCAATTATTATTATTAAGTTTATAGGTATCAGGTCATAAGTCACAGTTAAAACCCAAAAAATGAGAGTTTAATTTCATCTAGAGTTTGAACAGCATAAACTGAGAAAATTGTCGACATTGTCAAAATATTAGATTGGCTATTAATGAATTTTTATAAATGCTTCAAAATTAAAATTATGAGAAAATTACCATCGCTTAAAGCTACGAATAAAGAAATTTCAACAAATAGTTCTTGGAAATCGGTAACAGCATCCTAAGTTGTACAACTGAACGGAATTGGGGAAAGTTTTCACTGAATTTTTATTGAAGTTTTAGCAGAAACACAGTACTGAGAATATTGTCATCGTTTAAAACAAAGTAAATAGCGTTTCACTAAACATTTTCTGAGAATTTCAACAGCATTTGTGTCTGAGAATAGTGAAGTAAATTGAAGGGACGCTTCATTGAATTTTTCTGAGAGTTTTAACAGCATCGGAGTAGCGTCTGTAAAAACATATGTCGCACTTTTAGTTGGGTGCGTAATTACCCGTTCATAACACAGATCAGTAATGACATTTTCAGTTGAACGACAGAGGCGTTCGATTAACTAGTCTATTGAATTTTAAGGGCTAGCCTATTAGCACTGAATAGAGTAAAAATGGCCGTAGGTTTCGCCTCTGTTAAACAGTCGTTAAACTGACAAGCCCCGCCAAGACTAGTAAAGACACAGCGGTGGTCTGACATTACTTACAGTGTTATGTCTACAATAAATTGAGAATACCTTACTTTTTCCTATTAACAACGTTACAATACATCCATTTTAACTGCTATTTTTTGTTGATTTTAAGTGTAAGGTTTCTGGGTTTTGTATGATAATAGCAATCAATGTTTTTTCATTGATTGTGTATACTGCTTTGTAAGGTTTGATTCGGTTGAACACATTTTTGTCATTCAATGCAAAACCTTGCTAAAGCAAAATCTGGTACATTTTGTTCTAAAAAAAACATTTTTAAAAGTGTTTTAAAAGTGTTACCTTTAATACTTTTTTGACATACTTATTAATATTATACTTAATTTTTAGTTTCGCATTCATTCAACGATAAATTCAGTTTTTGCACGAATCGCTTACTGAATTGATGATCAAATGCCTGCTATTACGAGTGATTACGAGTTTTTTTTGTCAATTGACGGCATTTTCACAGTGCTATAGGTCCAGCGCTAATTATCTCCATGATCCCTTTATCAAATATTTAGCTTTAGAATCAAAGATTATTAAGATAATGGTCACTAACGTATGGATTGGGAATTCACTAAAATGGTTCAAGATGTACTCCGGAAAACGGTTTTCTTTCAATGCAGTTAAAGCAGAATTACAATGTGCTATCATTGGTCTATTCCATATGCTAGAACGACTTAGAATTCTCATGTTAACTGCATATCAGGACCATATCTTATCTAAGCGAGAGTATTCCGCAGAGCTATCAACAATCTATAAAGGCTCTATCTTTTATGCTGGCTGCAGTAAATAAAGTGAAAGTTACCAATCGCTAAATGCATGCTTCGCCTTTCCCTTTATTGTCTGTGAACGTAAAACGACGTGAGGGTATTGATTTGAGATAAATAAAAAACTAATTTCCTTGGCTTATTGATATCTTGTTAGAATAAGAGAATTAACCGTTTGGTTTTTCACTGAATCCGAGGTGTAAGGCAATCAAAATTCATGTGTTAATCAAAGCGCAGCTGGTTTTCTTCAAGGCGCGAGAATGATCGTTTTGAAACCTATCGTTTAGCTTCGTTTGTTTCTAGTTAATCCTTAGAATGGTCTTGGCAATCCCCTGTAGAAACTCTCTTTTATGACCGCCAGTCTTCTTGCCAAATTTGAAAAAAAAGTCAACCAACATAAGTTCAGTTTTGAATTCACCCCTTTGCTTTGGAAGATCTTTATCAGAAATTCGAAATAATCAACTATTTCATACATAGGTGCAGTTTTATGATGTTTAGAAAATTGAAAAGCGATAAAAGTTACTGTTGATTCGTGAGGATGTTTAAGAGCCTGTGGATGTGAACAAAACTCGAACAAAAGAAATGTTTGAATTGTCAAACAAATAACTCAGCAGTAGTCTTGTTGAAGGTAGGACTTTATAACAGTTTAGCAAAGAATACTTTGAAAAGTCTTTGATTGTTTGCAGTGATACCAATGTGAACCGATTGTTTGCAATTCACACACAAAAAACGCAAATATCACGAAATGGCGATAGGCATGTACGCGTTTTATGACTTTGAACATTGATATGATTTTTCATTTTATTGTGAATAGGAGATAATACAGTTCTCAAAATCTGTCCTAAATTCTTTGTCCTTCCAGTGTATTTTCTTTTCTGTTCTCTTACAATCATTTCTCTTTTAGACTCTTCAGTTTGGTCTTTTCTACACTTTTTTTTTCGTAGTTCCATATTAAGTTAAAAGAGGAATTTCGTAAAAAAAAATAACTGAGCAATGTAGCAGGACTTAAATAAGAAGAAAAGTCAACGATTCAATTATTTTCGTTAAATCAGATGGTTTTGTAGTTCTTCCACACTGAATTAAAAACTAACTATATGTTTTCGGCTCTTGTTTTTATATTTTTCAAACTTTACAAGTAAAGGAAGCAAAATCAGTAATATTACCTATCATATATACATATGTTTTTTGAAGACTTTGTAGTGGGAATTAGTGTCATGCTGCTAGATTCTCGTGGAGCGCTACTTTGAGAGAATGGTGTTCATTGTAATCACTCACGATTAGTATCATGATACACGTTGTACAAATCCTAGATAAAGTTTTCCACCAGTCAGATAGAAACCAGTCAACTCAGATATGTTTTGATTAAAAATGTCCGCTATGTTTAACGTGCCGGTTTATTGTTACCGGTTAGAGTTATAGATTCGCAGATTTTCGTAAATGTCACAAGCTTTGCTTATTGAAGGAGCTGAGTTTATGTGTGAGTTCAAATAACACTACAAATCTGCATCATTGAAAGGAAATACGAATCATCGCTCATTGATTTCAGTTTGTAAGTTCATTTTGTACTTTCAAATGGAGTTATGAAACCCTGTTGCGTAAAATGGTTAAAGTACCCACCAACTGAGATAGAGTGAGCTGCAAAGCACGTAACTGAGAGAGTTAAATATCACTTAAGGGATAATGGTAACACACAAAATTTGGATTATATCCGGCTTTTTTTCTCTTAACGCTACTTTTTTATTGTCATTCAACAACGCAAGCTTCTATCTTATTTCGATTTCTTCTCTTTTTTGTATTTTATGTGCGTATATTTGCGCGCATTTTTACACTATTCATATCTTCAACAACAACAAAATTGTAAAAAAAAATAGAACAAAAAAATTCTAGGATTATAGTTACAAATACATCGTACTACAATCAAATAACCTGGGCTAGGTTTCAAAAGAATTCTAATTAAAATTGTTAAATAGTCAACTAATTGGTCATGATTGGTATTACATCTAAAGCCGGCGTGTCAAAAAAACAACAATAATAAGTTTATTCCTAACAATATTGGAGATCAGCACACCATGCCGTCAATTGTACACTTTAATGTAGTTTGCTATATCAATTATCGTCAGCCTTCACAGTTTTCACCACAAACCATCAGAAAGAAATATAATTCAATTGAGCAACCCGCCAGCTCGTCGATGATATTATGGTGGTTACACCTTGCAATTTGACTCGTTTTTATTCTGGAACATGTCAAAATAGGAGTTTTAATTTTTACTCATTAGTATTTTTGAATAGATTTATGATTTATGAATTATTTTATTTGTACCTAGTTGAACTGCAGGTTTTTACGCTTTTTGTCCATGAATCTTATTTCAATTCATGTCTCTTCTTTATTAGAGATTTACTGAAGGAGCGGCTCATAAGCAGCGTGTCGACACGGGAGGCTGCTAAGCTCGTAAAAACGTATTTTTTTGAGGCGCGGCACCATTCTGATATTTATCAACCAATCAGATCGCTCGCATTTCCTTATCTACATCATAATTTATTATTTGACCTAAACAAGACTTGTATTGATGCCTATCAATGGCTTCCCTGTATAAAATGGATTAAACACTACGATTGTCAGGTTAGTTCCGTTGGGAGAGCGTTGGCTGGTAACCGGGAGGCTGCGGGTTCGAAACCTCTGCCGGACCATCACTCAGTGTCTTTAAATAAATGAGGAAAATGATTGACAGGTTAGCTCAGCTGGGAGAGCGTTGGCTGTTAACCGGGAGGCTGCGGGTGCGAACCCTCTGCCAAACCATTGCTCAGGGTTTATAAATAATTGAGGAGAATGTTCTTCGATTTATAATTGTTAGGCTTCGCGTCTTCTCGGATGACGATGAGAAACCCGAGGTCCCGTCTTGGCACACTTCACATTAACCAAAACGGGGGACATTACATTATATTCATGGTAGTGTAATGTATGGTGTTTTTTGTCATTATTTCATACGAGGGGAATTTAACATTATCATTCATAAAATTTGAGATGATTTGGTCCTTGTACTGCAGTTTACTTTTTAGTAAGTTGTACTCAGTCTATAAGGATGCAAACGGATTCAAAAGAGAATTAACTAGAAATAGATGAAAATGAGACTGAAAGAGACCTATCGGCATCTCAGCGTGCAAAGGAAGTATAGAAAAAAAAAACTAGGAAAAAAAACCTGAAGAAAACTGTTAAGAGAAAGCGTTAGAGATGATATGGATCAGGAAGCAAGCTTTAAGTGGATGAGAAGTTCTGGACTGAAAGGAGACTGTAGAATTTTTAATAACTGCTCAAGATCAAAGCTTATCAGCTAACCTATATAAGAACTAGACTCATAGATCAGTGGTATATGCGGAATGTGCAACACAAGCACCACATTATGGTACTCTACAATACCAAGCTAACCATCAGTTTTAATACGCAAAAGACTAGCAAAACAGAGGATGCTTTTTATACTTTGCTGTTAGCGTGACAAAATATAGAGACATAGTATTGTTGTCATTTTTCTTTCCAGTACACCTAGTCTGGTGTCTGACCACAATCCTTAAGTAGTCTTTCACAAATATGATCCTATCCATTTATACAATTCAATTTGTTCTTGATAAGTAATTCGTATGTACTTGTTTGCTTACTGTCGTGTTTAGCTTTAACATGTCTGGTTAATTTTACAAAGAGTACAAAAATGCCTCAGGTGCTTATTTTAGCAATGTTGGTATTCTTGCCATAATGTATAATTAGATTTGGAAGAATTATGCTCGCACGAGATTGGTTAAACGGCTTCTTGTTATGAAAATAATGAGTTTGTTTAAAATGTTGATTAGAATAGGCCCGGATAAATTGTTTTGCCAAATTATTACTGAAGAATGCTGGAAAGAAAAGGTAATTAAATGAAGAAGATTGAAAACACGAATAAGAAGAAAAAAAGAAGTAGACAAAGAAAAGGAATACTACGAAAAAAAAAAGAAAACGAAGAAAAAGAAGAATTTACATAATTTAAGTAGAGATTTATTTAAAAGATATTTGCGATTATACAAAAATAATTATCGTGGTAATTTATATCCATGTCAAAAAATTAAAACATGAATTGACCTGCCTATACAATAAAAGCTCACATGTCTATATGACAGAAAACGTCAAATACAGAAAGGGCTGTGTCAGCGGCCAAAATGGGTTGTACTCTTGAGGGAGAAAGCAAACACTACAAACCACAATGGAAAGTCTCAGGCATATCTAGTCAGGCGTACAGTGCCGTGTTTACGTACTCATACTTTCTACCCCTTCATCTAAAATAGAGAGAAAGCAAACACTACAAACCACTATGGAAAGTCTCAGGCATATCTAGTCAGGCGTACAGTGCCGTGTTTACGTACTCATACTTTCTACCCCTTCATCTAAAATAGCTAGAGAGAAAGCAAACACTACAAACCACAATGGAAAGTCTCAGGCATATCTAGTCAGGCGTACAGTGCCGTGTTTACGTACTCATACTTTCTACCCCTTCATCTAAAATAGCTAGAGAGAAAGCAAACACTACAAACCACAATGGAAAGTCTCAGGCATATCTAGTCAGGCGTACAGTGCCGTGTTTACGTACTCATACTTTCTACCCCTTCATCTAAAATAGAGAGAAAGCAAACACTACAAACCACTATGGAAAGTCTCAGGCATATCTAGTCAGGCGTACAGTGCCGTGTTTACGTACTCATACTTTCTACCCCTTCATCTAAAATAGCTAGAGAGAAAGCAAACACTACAAACCACTATGGAAAGTCTCAGGCATATCTAGTCAGGCGTACAGTGCCGTGCTTACGTACTCATACTTTCTACCCCTTCATCTAAAATAGGAGTAGTTTGTAGAGCACATCGTTCATTTGCGCCATTTGCGCCACATTAATGTGAGTCAGTATCACCAATTGTCCTGACGTCACGGTTTGTTTATGTGGGATATAATCGCCAAATTCAAATTGGAGATTTAACAAAACGTGCTCCTAGAAAATCCTTTCATTCTCAAATGGCTTGGTTTTTGGATATAGTATGTGTAAATATGCAGTACATAATGATAATTACACAATATTCTGTGCATTTAATGTTTATCAAACTTTTCATTATTAAGACGTATTTTGGAGTAATTTTTAGTTAGGGACGGACCATGAGATATTTGAGGGCGGGGGGGGGGGGGGGGGGGGGGGTTGGGCATTTTTTTTTTTTGCAGAATATTTTTTTTCCATGTGATGGTTGTGCGCGATATTTTCTTTCCCCCTGAACGATATTTTCATTGGCACATCTGCCGTGCACGATCCTTTGAAAATAGCCTGTTGTCAATTGACATCAGAGTGCATAAGGACAATTTTCGAAAAATGTCCTGTATGTAGCATTTCTCTCGACAGCTAAACTAAAAACCATCCTAGCCTGTGTACCAATTTCCAGGCAGCACATCCAGCTTAACGAGTATTACTTGCCCTGGCTCACTATGACTCTCTCTCTCTTGTTTACGTGAAAACAATCGCCAAACTCACAAGAAAATTCGAAAAAATTGCTCCCATGTAAACAATTAATCTAAAATAGCCTGGTTTTAAAATCTAATATGAGATTTTAGATTTCCCAAATAATATTCAGAGCGAATTTGCGTTTATTCGACCCCCTCCGACACCCATAATGCTCTGTGTTCAAACAATAGATTTTTGATCATTGTTTTGATATGACGTCATAGTAATTTTAATATGGCATTTTGTTTAAACTGTACTAACGCTGAGAGTCTATAGTCCAGTTAATGCGAGAATACTCAACCTTAACCGCTATGGTTTTGATATCTTTTATCAATTGATGAAAGTACTCTTTGATACTGAACAATTGAGTAGAAAAAAACTAATTGAAAGAAACATCCTCAGGTCAAATGGATTAGGAGCGAAGATTAGGCTAATATACTAATATAGATAACAATTCTAATAAATCTAATGTAGTCAATTTATTCGTAGTAATAAATAATGATTAGTTGTCTTGATTATAAGAACAAACTTTGAGACAGGATCACATACACCTTATGCATAATTGCCTGTACTTTTGGTTTGTAGAGATTGTTTGTATCTACACTGTTGAAAAGTACCTTTTGAATGTTTGTAAAAACAAAATCATCATTACCGTCATCATCATCATTATTACTATCATCATCACCATCATCATCACCATTAAGATCATCATCATCATCATTATCACCATTGTCATCATTATTATCATCATCATCTTCATCACCACCACTATCATCACTAAAAGGATCGTCACAATAGAAATCGTCATCATCTTTATCATTATCACCACCATCAGCTTATCATCGCCACCATCGTCATTATAATTCGATCGTTGCTAGTCTTATTGCTTTTTATTTATCTGCTTATGTTTTCTCGATTCTCGTTTAAGACTTTTGAAATGAATTTCTTTTCAAAGTACGTAGCTTTTGATTTTGTTGACGAGAAAATGCAAGTGAATTACAGTAACTTAAAGTAACCAATAACTACTTTGGGTGTCAAAAGACTAAACATCGTTGGTTTTGCACATCAATATAGATGACCCTGTCTTTATTAATAAGTTTAATAACTGAGATTTTAAAATCATATATTCTATGATAAATTGTTATCCAGTTTCAGCTATAAGAAGATACATATTATAAATATATAATAGATTAATATTCATATTTTCTGTATTAGAACTACATATTTCTGATATTTTCATTCACACCAACTGAGGAACGTTAATAAATAAATAAACACATTAATAAATAAATACTTGTATGTAAATTGGCTTTTGAGATATATTTTATAGAAATGTAATGGACTGGTTAACGGGAAACTTGCCTGGAAAGGACACATGACCTCTTCTCGTTTAAATCTATCAGTTCAGAAATGAGGCCCGCATAAATACCAGCCTGGTGTGCACGTTCGCTACTGCCCGTTTAAACAACTTGTTTTCTGTACTAATCTTAAATCTTAAAGCCTAAACGCTTGTTGTCTTGTGTGCTAAAAGCGTATAGTCTCAATTCATTCACATTGTCTCTTTTGGATGTTGTCCATTGGATGCATTTTTTAATCTTATAATCCTTTCTCTTGTTGTATCAGATAACCAACCATCAACGTTTTTTCTACCGAAAAAATCTATAGCTACTTATTTTTTTATCAAATAAATTAACCGGTCAAGATTAGCATTTAGGTAATAGAGTAATGGTGTTACTGCAGATCTTGTTGCAGCTAAACCTCATAATTTCATACTATTTTTCATTTGATGTACATATGCAATTAGCTGTGTCGATCGGGTCACAAATTTCTCCTTAAGGATCGGCTTTAAAATTACAGTTTCATTTTGAATTTATTCATTGAAACTTGTTCTTGGTCTGATGCTTTTGAGCATTTCAGGGTCCGTTCAAGTGAGGATGTCCCTATTAAGTAGTACAGGGACAATTCTTTTGTGGTGAATCGTGTAACTTCGGGTTAGAAAAACTTAGTTACCACGGGCACGCTACTTGACCAGGCCATTACTCTACAAGTAGGTACCCGAAATATACTTGATATCTATTCTTTGATTTCATGAAGGTAGTTATGTCTTCTGAGATCAACCTTTCTGAAGAAAGAAATTCCACACTCATGGCAAGAGAATGGCTTAAAACCTTTATGCTTTCTACAGTGTGTGATGAGATTTGACGACTGACTGAATGACTTGCCGCAGAACGTACAGCAGTGCGGCTTCTCGCCTGTGTGCGTGTACGTATGCTTTTTCATATCAGACTTCTGGTGGAACTTCTTGCCACAGAACTCGCACTCAAAGGGACGCGTGTCAGAATGGATTAGCATGTGTGTTGAGAGAGTTGACGAGCGTTTAAAACTCTTCTGACAAACGTGACATTGAAATGGCTTCTTGGAGGAATGTACAATCATGTGCTGTTTCAAGCTGATTGAATTGTTGAACAGCTTGTCACAGATGTTGCATGAGTAGAACCGTTTAGAAGACCGCTGACCAGTTTGTAGTCGGACCTCTCTCGGGGAGATGTTTGGACTTTCTGACGACACCGATTCAGGTTTTGACTGTGACGTCAGAGCACCTGGGAAGCTGTGATAATAACGAAACGGATTCTGACCACTCAGAGCTTGCCTTGTCTCTGCCCATTGTTGCATCCATCGAGCAAAGGATTCTGGTCTATCTTGGGTGCCAGGTTGTTGATAAGGCCACACTGCAGGTGACAATATTCCCGCACTGGATGCTGGGATATATAAGGGGCCATTTTTAAAGTACCCATCAGGCCTTGTATGGTGAAGAAATGGTTGTGGATAGTAATCTACAGAATGAGAATGATTGATGAATGGATCAGTACACCCAAATCTTATAACAGTTATATTAGTGGTTTTCATAGACCTGTCTAACAATGTCGGGTGTGATCGATAAGTCGTAATAAATGTAATGCCCCGAACACATTAAAGACAAAGTAAGCAATGAAGGGTTATACAGTGTATTTATTAACGGTATGTCACTGGCTTCTGAATACCCTCTTTGTAAACTGTTGGCAATAAATGGTCAAAATGTCTAAACAAATTCTGTACGTTCTTCTACAGTTACCATACCTTGACCACTGTTCTCGTTTTCTTCGGATTTCACGATGTTGGAATTTTCATCTACTTTCACATTTTCCTCTTCCCTTTTCAGTTTATTTTCAGTTTTTGTTTTCTTCCCATCCTTGTAGGTTGGCATGGCACCATTTTGCGCTTTGTTGTAATTCTCATCATATTCTGACAAAAACAAATAGAATTAATAAGATAACAAGAAGAAAATATAATTATACTGCATTCATTGAATATCAGTCCTGCACAAGATTCGAGTCGAGAGCGTAAAGAAAAAATATTCATCTGAGGCCAGATGCACAAAGCCTAGACAGTGCTACACACTACGGAATTCTTTTTCCAGGGGATAAATTCTGAAGGAATTCCATTCCAGTGGATAGCTTGCTTCTTTATTAAGGCTTCGTACGACAATCCCCAGCTCAATATATGCAATCAGTAAATCTAGTGGAATCAATATTTTGTGAAAAAAGTTTGCAACCTAGAACGTTTGTTTTTAGGATCAATATTATTATTAAAACATGGGAATGAAAATTGATAACATATATAAAAAAATAACTTTATAAAAGAAGATGAAACAATAGAACAAAACAAAACGAAACGAAACATCCAATCCTATTAATTAAAGAAATTACAGAATATTAATAACGTAAGAGCAATGATTGTAAACATAACTATAAAAAGTGTAAAATAAAGACAACAAACTGATTTTTGTCGCATTTTAACGCACGTAGCACACTGATAAATCGTCATGCAGTAATCATGTCAAACCAAGCGGGTGGCGTCATTGTCTACTTCTTATCAAAAAAACTAAAAAAATAGTATCTTCTAGTCTAAGTATTTTTGAAAGTTTCTTGGTAGGGTAATATGTTTGTCTGTTTGTTTATTTGTTTATTTATTCAGCGTATTTTAAGCTGAAATCAACGTCAACATTGAATTTTTAATAAAAAATCTTTTAATTTGCCGTGTTCATGATGGAATTACACAATTGAATCTGCACAGCGTCATCGAAGTAAGCCAACATTAACTCAAGTCTCAAAATTGGACCATTACCAAGCACTGTTTTGCCCTTTTTATTTATTCATGCTTTTGCTTTCTACTATGATTTCAAATAGCTTGATTTTTTAACACTGATTTTTCTAAACTGCAACGACAGCATTTAAATTTAGTTTTCTTGGCTCGAACTGTGCTATTAATAACAACCGAGGTGCGACAACTTCTTGGAATTGCCTGATTTTTTTGTTCTTACTCCATTTTTGAGAATTTCTTGGGAATCGGGCAAAGTAAACTTAAACGGCAAAAACATAAAATACAAATTGAAAAAAAGAGAGAGAAGGAGGGGGGATGGTTGAGTGTAAATCACGAGTGTTCAAGCAAACAACAACAAAATAAAAATAGCAAAATTCTTACGATTTTGTAAAGGTTTCTCAATATGGCGAGTAGTTATCGTAAAACAGCGAACCGACTTAAACAAATCAACTCCTCGTTATCTATGTATAAATATTCAAATAAAATATTAACAATTTATTACACTTTGATACAGGAGTGTAGCTTTGAGTAGGTTGAGATATCCCTACGAAGTACCATTGATTGAAACAATAAACCACCGAAAAAACATGAAGTGGAGTGGAGATGGTGCGCACTGTTCAGTTATTGTCCACTCAGAAAACACAGGACACATACCTCTAGCTGTACAGAAACAATCAACGTTAAATTAAGGAGCTCCTTAGGCTAGATTTGAAATACCTAATGAGCCAAATGATGAATCCAACATGGCATCGTAAACTGCTTGTGGTCCGCCATATTGGATTTTGCCTCCGGCGTTAAACATTTTGAGTGGAGAATTTTTCAAGCACTAGTTTAAATGGAAACTTATAAATATGTTTTCAAATAAACTGACAACGATGTTTTTAATAAACACTCAAAGTGTCCGTCATTTTTGAGAGAAAAAAAGAACATGTTTAGTTTAATTTTATTATATCACCTTAATATTTTAATGATACAATACTTTGAAAAAAAATCTTCAATATCATATTGATATATTGTTCTGTCGGATCCAAAGCTTGAGAAAAAATCTATTCACAGCGTAATGCTCATGTTTTTAATGTTTTATAAAAAATGAACAAAACCATTTTGCTCCAGCGGAAATTTGCTTTTTTATGAATTTTCAAAAGAAATTGATATATTTACAGAAACTTTATCAACATAATTCTTTGAGTAAGTGTTCCCTCGAGCGTTTGGTACATTAACCTTTCCCATGGACGTTTAACAAGCGCCAATCCGCAGTAAACAAAGTTTACAAAGCTACATGATTATATGTACTTTACTGCGCAAACATTTACCAATAAAATGAATATTGTGCAATCAAAATTTAATCCGTTATTTTTAGTATAATTATCTAACATAAAATTTAAAATGAACTGTGGTAGAATGAATTGAGCCATGATCTTCAGATTGATGAAGCAATTTTATTAAACAATCGCAGGAAAAAATTGCACCGACAACTCAACGACCGTGAGTTTCGATTTTTTCGCGTATTCCTTTAAGTAATTGCTTGAATTGGTTTGCCAGTCGTTGAAATTCACATCATGACAGAAAGATCCCACCAGTAAAAATAATTGAATTTATAGGAGATCTTCGATTTTAGTCTGTGTAGCCTGTAGCTTTGTAATTGATACATAAAAGCTCGGTTGAAAAAAAAAAAGCTTATATTTACTTAAGCTCAAAAAGATAGAAAATATTGGAGCTTCCTCAAGTACGAATGAACCAAATATGAATCAT
Organism: Diadumene lineata; assembly: GCA_918843875.1. Taxonomy (NCBI): domain Eukaryota; kingdom Metazoa; phylum Cnidaria; class Anthozoa; order Actiniaria; family Diadumenidae; genus Diadumene; species Diadumene lineata. The sequence goes on along the minus strand of OU974075.1, from coordinate 16,472,660 downwards.
AGTATTTTAAAAGAACAAAAATCTCAGAATTCAGTAGCATACCATTTGGATGGATCCTGACAAACCATTTGTAAAACGTCATCACCGTTACGTTTACATATAAACAAATATTGAACTTCAATCAAGGCTTATGAAATAAATCTTTCACTGATTTGGAAGTTTAAGAATCCTTTTTTCAAGTATATATATCTACTTCATTTTGACGCTTTTTAAGTTGATATAAGTACTTCTTTAACGTACTAAAAGAAGCTGTATGGATTGACTGCATAGTATTTAGGTATTTAACCAAACAGGTACGATAGGTGAACGTGCGCATCCGTTGAGTATTTTCCTAGAATTTTGTGAGCAATCTAGTGAGTTAAAACCCTGCAATTTGCATACGTGCTCGTTATCATCAGTATAGGTAGACCGAAACCGATTATTCAGAATGAAGTGCCAACGATGAAGGTTATTGGAAAAGCACTGTTTTCTTCTTGAAAGACTAGCTTACCAGTGTTCTCATTTCAGTTCATTTCATCATTTTAACACAAACATTATGGCAGTATACAACTTTAGATATTACAATGCAGTTTTAAAAAATCTCAAAAATCGTTTTTAAACCCCTGGGCTTATATAATTATAGCGCCTTGTCATGTCTTCAAAATTACAACAATATTGCTTTCCGTGTTTTTTCATTTTTTCATGATTTGGTATAAAATACTCAGTTTATCTCAAACCTAAATAGACTTCGTTTTCAATTGATGTTACATTCATTTTTTTTACTATTTTGTTGTACTGGTCCACCACTTGTGCCTGGCAACAATATATAGTTCTATCGACTACAATGCAGATTCCGACAATTTGCAAATCACCAACAGCGAGAAAATCCTAATTAGTTACACAGCAAACATGCATCTTGCTGATTGTTATTCCAAATGGCTATTAAACACTTTATTACGTGGCCGGACTATTCAAACTGCCCATGGGATCCGGCTATAGCTATTTGTTTTCTTGAAAATAACTTGATCCAAGACACGGTTTCTTAAGGTTTTTGAATGAACTGAATAACTATACTCGAGTTCAGTTTTTATTGTCGAAGTACCAGTTTTCATGCAAATAGTGTCCTCTTACTGTTACATTATTAATTCCCCATCTAGAAAGGATTTCCAAAAACAACTGAGTTGACCAGTATAATTAATTTGTCTTCATATAGACGCCGATTTGCCTTTTTTCGGTATTAGTAATTTATAACTACCGGTTGGAAAGAGTGCTTTCCTGTCAAAAACTTCTAAAAGTAGCAATGATAATATCAAGCTGTAAACAACCTGCTCCCGAGACCGACTAATATGTTCACCATATAGCTACGAGATTTTGGTGGTGTTTCTTTTTTCCGATGTTTACAAATAACAAATGGGATCAAAGGTGTAGGGCTACTTCTTGGAACGTTATGACAAGAGAGTTGAGGACATATACGAGAATAGTGAGAGTTCCTATGACAATGCTTTTTGTTAGAAATTTGGAATGTGGTACAAAGAACGTTTGAAATTTGCAAAAATGAAAATGTGCTCCAAGATCGCTCGCGGTGAACTAGTTTTTGTTTTATCGATCATTTAAAAGTTACAAAGTGTGCAAACTTTAAAGTAGTAAAATACCAGAACAAAGCACAACCGTATAGCGTATCGCTAGTATCTGATAGGATTTTAATAATGTTAATAATGATTAAATATGGTAATTCCATCTGAGATATTCAATTGCTCCTGTAGACGATGAAGAGTAAAAAAAAAACAATATACTTGTTGGATTTTTTTCTTAATTAAAATTTGGCTTGCCATTAAACTATGTTGTTGTGATGTCATGTTAAGCAATTATGAAGAATTATACAGCTCCTACTCAAACAATGCCAGTAAATCTTCATAACTTAAAATGGAAATGTCTACTACCTGAGTATGATATCACTTTAAATTGCAATAGCTACTACCCCATCGTAATTGCATACAGTGTGTATATATTACCAATAGTTTCAAAAAGAACAAAAAAAAACAACAAAAAAAACAGGTGCCCTTAAAGACGCCACACCCAAGAAAGACATTTTAAGCATTCTTCTTCAACTGATCACATTGTTTGTTTATCAGTATCAAATATATATTCAGCATGTTGCTTTGCCTTGGGTTGGAAATTGAGACGCCTAGCTATTGGTTCATTGTGCACAAATTGACAGGCGTTCTTCTTTATAAGCTTAATCTATTTGCATGTCATTCTCTATCTATTCAGCTATCCTATTCAGTGAAAGTGTTGGAAAATGCTGGGTCTTATTCAATTAAAACGAAGTGTACAAATTGAACAAATTGAAAAATAAATTATCATGTTTGAAAACCAATAATGTATAGATATTCAGTAGCAAATCTGATTCATAGAATTATCCTTAATTAATATTATTTTAATGTATTATGTTTAAAAGCTAAATCAAGTGGGGACTATAGGCTGGATCAGGCGTAATATAAAAATCTATTATGATGATTATAATTCATTATTATGGTAGCTTTAAATTTCCAGTGGTAGATGATATATCACATTGTTGTCGACTTTCTAATTTGTTGAGGTAGTAATTGAGTTTATTTATGAATAAGAGTGTTCGTGAAATACATCAATGGGAGCGAAATAATTTCAAGTCCATTAACTATAATTAATAATAGTTATATTCGCGAGACTATTCTAGCTAAATTCCAGTCAGAGTGTGGTTAGAAAGCTAAGTTGGTAAATTATCCAGTACAGATTATACAGAATAGATCTACATAACGGGTTTTCAACAATATTGTTGTTCATGTTGAGTTTGTGTTGATCACTTCAAAATAAAGTTATTAAAATTTCATGACCACGATACGCCCTAAGTACTGTTATGTCTCTGTGATGTGCTGTTGTGATTAATAAAAAACATTCTCCCGTTATAAAAATAGAGTTAGTGTATAAATAATTTTTCAAACAGTTGAGCAGTGAAAATATAGAAAATCTTCCTGTTTTTAACTTCAATAGAAGTTGCACTTTTTGCTTAATCTTAAGTTATCAGGTTTTGAAAACTTTTAGTAGAGACCTTGAAACTTTAAATCAACGCTTATGCTTCGTCTAAACATTTTCGTTTCATTCCTCCATGCTAATGAGCAACAGAAGAAACATTACTTCCTTTTGATACTCAGTCACAAAGTACGAATGTTTTTACATCCCTACAAAAAGTCGTATTCAGTACGAAATGCCATTTTCTTAATCACAAGAAAAAAAATGTAGCTATATTTTGACACTTAAGAATTTAAACAAAAATGTTTTTGTATATGTCAAATGGTATTTGTATGTAAGGTAAATACTCGTTTTATTTTGCGTTATGATGATCTGATTAACGTGACAACAACGCCCAATCTTTTCTCTTCGAGAAATTTGACATATACCATGCTGAATCAAACACGAAAATCTCCAAACAAGTTTTCATAATTTATACAGCAAAACGTACAACAAATTGTAAGGAATTGAACTTTGACACATGTCAAATTGTTTTTATTTTATGAGCGTAAGTGTGTTGCTTGCTACATAAAGTCAAACTAAAGCAATAAAATGAATAATATAATCTCACCAACTAATCTCGCAAACAAAATCTACTAAACAGCGCTGTATCAAATACTTTACCAAGGTGTTTCGATTTAGATTTTCCTCATTAAGTTCATCGCATGTTTGTTTTTTTATATCGAGGTCTGTTCCGCGTGCTTTTCAACGCCCATCCAGACAGAACAAATTTCTCGGATATAAAATACCCTGAGAATAGTAAATTCAAAGCATTTGAGTAAGTATTAGTAGGTTTGAATGCCTGTATTAAGGAACTGAAAAGAAAAACACTCTTGTTTGCGTTGATGGTTGAAAACGTTTTGAATCCATGCCAAGTTCATTAGCAAAGAAGCTGTTCTACATGTGACAAGCCGAGCGTTCTAGCATGGCAGTTGGTCATTTATACTTCATTGAAATTCTAAATCACCGTTGAGGATGAATTAAAAAACCCGACAAACTAAATCACACAGATTTATTATAATCTCTAGCTTTGCAGTTTGATTTAAGTTTAATATTTTTCGCTCTATTTCGATGATAGGAATAAAATACATGTTGTATTGGAAATCGCTATTTTTGGTTGTTTTTCACACCTGGTTTTCTGCTCTGAAAAATAGATCTGTAACATTTACTTTAATTTGTATCTTTGTTAACAATAAATAATCCTTGTTGTTCCTTTTTGGATGGAAAATTATACCTGATAGCGATTTTAGTTACAAAATTTTAGTTACAAAATCTGAGAAGAATCCGCTAATTGTGAAATGCGTGGTAATGCGTCAGCGCTCGGATTTGAAATTCGCCGAAAATATAATATATAAAAATATCTAATTTTCTGTATGAGAAATGATATTATTATATTTCTTTCTAAATACATTTTCAAATGGAACTTGAAACGATTACATCTATTTGGACAGCATTAAGATAAAATTGGAAACTATACATTTATCAAAATTTTATGGGGGCAGTACATGCCTGGCGCTCCAGATCGATCTGTCACCAGAAAGATGGATCTCTACTAAAAACTCCAAGAAAAGCACAGAATATTTACTAAGCTTACAAATCTCTCTCGAATATTAAAACTGATGACAATGAGGAGTTGTTTCTGTTGAGTCAGATTCGCGGTAGTTGGTTGGTGTTGAGAAACCCGTGAGCTGACTTAAGCAAAGTTGGAGGCCTTGGGGTGGTATTGTTTGATTCTTTATTATTTCAAGCAAAGAGAATTCTATGAAAACCTTTTTTTGAAATATCGAAATAAAAGGAATATTTCCTAATCTGTCAATATTGCTTTGTATTTATAAAATAACTGGTTTAGTGGTCTTATAGTGCGTTAGAAAGCCAGAGTGGAAGATAATAACCAAATGTTCTCTGTAGCATGGTTGATTCAGGCCCAAAAATCAGCGATAACGTTTGAGGATTTTGTGGTTATTTAACCGAAACTCAAGGACTTTAACTTAGAATTATTGATCATCCATGCTTTATATTTGATAGGATATATATTTAGTGATTTTAGCAAGCGTTAATCAAAATATTACATGCATGCGTGGTGCTTACTTATGCAGACTGTATTCACTGCAGTTTGATTTTTACCAAAACTTGACTGACAAATTTGCAAACATTTTTCGAAGCAATGATATCCTTTCTTCGATATCCCGTCTACTTTGTACAGACGTACATGCTTATATTTTAGTAAAGCCGTTTTATGCAATGACGCAAGAATCTATACGGTAACGCCTAATAGATAAAATCTGAAAATACTAACTGGCTTGGCAGACGATGGAAGTTTTGAGAACTGAAGGTCTGGCGAAGGAAAATAAGCGTTTTCGTAGAAGAATCTAAGTATTTTAAACTCTTACCGTTTTGTTTTCCTTCATGTTGATGCAGTGAATCAGAGTCTTGACACAACGAGACGGTACAGGGAACTTTGCCATTTTTCTCGTCTGACAAGCCATTTTGTTCACGTCGGATTTCTTTGTCCGCTTGAATAACCACTCTTTTATCTTCAAAAAACAGCACAATAACTGCATCAATACTATAAATATCACTAAATGATGCATCGTAAGGTGTGTACAAGAATAACTGTATTTTCTGCTGTAAACGAAGTGTATTCCCGTTTGAAAACCGTGTATGTCCATTTTCTCGCGATATAAACTAGGCTTCGCTTATGTTACAATCCGAACGTAGATTATAGGTGTTCAAATCATTTCCAGATTTACTTCACTTTTACTAGAAATTGTTTTGGTTTCAGTTATAAGAGAATTATGCTTTAACTCAAAACAATCGAGGAAAACTCCTTGTAGATCAGTTTGTGGTATAAACAATAGGTAAAACACTTGCCACAAGTTCACCGGTACAGGGAAGAGTTTACTGGTAGGTTATTACTCGGATCAGTGCACAACAAAAAGGTAACTATGATATTTCTATAAAAATCAGTTCTCGATGGAACTCACCTTTTTCCAGTGGGGCGCTAATTTGCGTTTCTCCATCTGTGGCGTTTACAGATTTAAAACGTACCAAGAAAGATCGTGGCATTTTGTCGAAGATACAGTTAATAAACGGTTCTGCGGCTTGTCTTGAGGCACAATATTTTATCTCCACCCTTTCGATACTGTACTTCTTGTACACAAGTCTTCAGAATTAGCTACTTTAGCTGAGAGTCGCAGTTGTTGTTGTCAATATGAAGTAGTGACAGCACGCGGTGGGTGCTTGCTTATAGTTGTTTTACGTTCCAAGAAAGAGAAAAAAGAAAAATTTTGGGCAAGTTTGAACTTCTTGCAAACCGTGGATTGGCTTTGCTCTATTATCAAGGCTAAAGCGGTAGGTTTAAGTATTTGATAAAGGGCAATCTCATAGCTTTAATACTGATATTGCATTAGAATGATGATGTGTATAATAATCTATGATATGCTTACATTGAGCAGCTCTGATTGGAAGATTCCATGGGTCATTTGCATTTTCTACAGAGCTGCCTTGCGCAATGACTATTTACGTTCAAAACTCTGTGAAAAAACATCACTTGAATAATTCATATCCATGAAAAGTGGTTCTTTATTTAGACTCTTCGGCATGTTCTCTTTTCTACCTGCACGAAATAAAAATCCCACATTGAACTGAAAGCAAAAATATCAAGGTTTTATGTTGAAGTTTTTCGGTATATCTTTCTTTGGTTCAAAGTGTCGCCTTTATCAATCAGGTGTTATGCCAAACATATGATTTCATTGTTAAGTCCAATGTCCTTTGAATTCTTGCCAAAAATGGCGCAGAAGTTAAAATACAAAAATATCAATATAACATTCTAGAACATCGAATTTATTGAGAGGCAAACAAAGTTATGATCGATTTGTGCGATTTATACAACCGCCACGTAAAGATTTGTTCTTGCAAATTGTATAGATTGAGAGGTAGTCATATTGTGCAAAATATATCAATTGAACAGCGCATGCCTGTAATTCAACTTAGCGGCACGCCCTAAAGCCAATATCCATTTATTGGAATCTCGTTTCTGTGTTATTTTGGTTACTCTGATTAACCTAATATTAGTAGTAGTAGCATCAGATTTTGAGATTATTTTACATAAAACGATCAATATTCTCGACGCAAACGATTAGAGGCACTAGCAAGAGGTACGCCCTGTTATCATGTAAAACTCAAAACGCTTTCCTCCCTTTCGCTTTAATACTTAAATGGAAGGAGTGGTGGTACCTGCAAACGTACACAACCCTTCCCCCCATGGGAAAATATCACCTTTTTTTCAATAGATGGTTTTCAACCATTCCCAGAAGACAATTTAAACAAAAGACATGGCAGCCATGCTGGTGGACTTTTCAAAAGAAAGCCACTACCGTGACTGGTGAACCCTTTTGTTCCACTCACTCTCCTGGGAATGGTTGAAAACCATCAATTCGAGTCGTTTTTCTATGACAACAGAAAAAAGAGCTTTTGTTTGCTAACTACAAAAAGCAAATATTCACCATGCAAGCAGGATTTTAATTTTTCTTCAGGTTTAGCACATTTGGCGAGTAGTTACATCAGATAAAAAACAGAGGCTTAACATCTGAATTGAAGGTTTTACACTTTTTAATTTTTTTAAACTCATTCAATTAAAGAATACTCGAATACCACAGGATTGTAATTTGAGAGCACATACCTATCTCTTCTGTTCTTGAAGACTGATATTTCAGTTACGTTTTTAAATTTTTCATATTGAGTAGTTCTTTTATTTGTAAATATTTTGTAAAGAGTATCGAGATATACTGGGATACGCTTGATAAGAAATAAATTATTATTAATAATATTATTATCATCATTTTTCTTGAGTACATAATCTCCAATCTAGATTCTTATGAAGCTTACCTGTTCGCATGACCTGCAGAATCGCACGGGTCAGCGGATATCGCTATCACTGCAAACACCTACCAAATATCCCGTTGAATTACATTTCATGTCTGGGCAGATGATTCTAAAAAATACATAATGAATACATAAATGGGGAATTCGTTAATAATTTTAGAAAACAGTTAGTTTTTTATAGTTTACTCCTTATGCCCACTGAGAATCTCATGGATCTCAATGATCGATTATAATGATCTACAAAAGCATAACTAAACAGATAAAAGGTTCACTGTATTTTTATCTTAGTTCCATTGACAGACAAGAAATAAATAGCACAAAAAGGAAATTTTTTTTAAGATTCAGTCACCCCTTAAAGCCTCTTGGATTTGCTACTGATCAATGGTTAATGTATTCGGTATTCAGAAAAATAAAAGGACAACCTTTTTTGAAATAGGTATAAATAACCTTGTGACTTGTCGTGTATTACAAATAGCGCGCTAGAAAACGCGCCGTGTAAATCGCCCTTAATAATACTCAAGGCCTTTACTTTTTGAATTTGGCGCGTTGTCGCCTCTATTTGATGCGTGCGCACGGTCTGTAATTTGCGTGACGTCATAAAGCATTCGCACTCTCATTAGGCTGAATAATGGAATGAGAGATTGTAAGATGTAAAGGTTAAGATTGTTTTACATGGACGAGACAGATATTGAGTAAGCACCTTTTAGAGTAGGGTATATTCTATTTTTCTTATTTTTGATTTGTTAGTTTTATTGATTTGTTGTTTGGTTTCATTTGTTTTTCGCCTGGGGGGTTGTTTCTTAGTTGGCATTGTTTTTTTTATTTATTTGATTGCTTAATGCATTTTGAAAATTTTAAAAGTTCAATAGCTGCATTAGTTTAGCCATACGATTTTAAGATAAGAGAAGGAATATCTGGTATTGGGATTATTATATTCTTTTTTTAAGTCTATTCTCAGAACAAAGAAAAATAAAGGACATTTTAGGAATATGATAGTGATAGACAGAAAACGAGCATCAGGGTTTCATTTTCTTTGACCTCACTAACACAAATCAAGAGCGTTGAGATGTCAAACTTGCCGAGTTATGATCTCTGTGAAACCGCACCCTTGATGTACCCAATTCTCTTCCAATGATCGAGCATCTTTTTTGTACAATTATGGAAATTTGTGCTATATCTCTTGTAACATTAACCACAATAAACTGTAACACAATCCAAACCGGACATTTTTATTGGTCTGGAATAGAGGGGGTTTCACTTTGTACCTTGAAATGGTAATACACCAAATCGATGATTTTACGACAAGCATAAATTAAGTGCCCGTCGTCTACATCTGGGATCAAACATCGTACTTCTAGAATCTAGCTGAACGGACTGTTAATGTTCTATATAATATAAGGGTTTTTATTTTCTTGTCCTATTCCTATGTATAAACATTTTGAGACTTTTTTTGTCGGCCAACACTGATTTAAATGATTTAAATGTTTTACTCATGCAGTTTTTATTTGTTCTTTTTATTTTATTTATTATTTTTTTGCTAACAGTATACCGCCTTTGCCTCCACCAAAGAGTCTATGGCAGGTAATCCTTAGTTTACCAGAACGCCACCCCATTCTACCATTCAAGACTCTCTTTGGCTACAAGCGGGATCCATTTGTGATTCCTTTGACAATCTTCGTTGCTGTGGTAACACTATGTGGAAGCTATACCATCATAAACAGTGTTTTTGGTTTCATAGTCTTCTGGGGAGTAGTCTTTCTTTCGCCTTATATAACTTTACAATGCGCACAGGCATGTGGTTATTTGGTATACCGCTGTGTACGCTCAATCGTGAGTCTGCTATGGACTGTCGTCATCACAATTGCTCTGGCTATATATAGACCATTGCGACACTGTTTCACAGCTATGTCACGTAATATCAAGAAACGTCACCATGTCACGCCAGATGAAGCAAAGCCCGGAGTCAGTGGTCTCTGCTATACTACAGACGACTCTGACTATGACCGTTATGAGCTGACTTACGATTACGACGAGGTCCCGTTTTTACAACGATTTTCTCCTGATGATTTAACGACTACTTTTCGACGTCGTCGCACTTTCTTTTCCTCTGACGAATCCGAATGAAAGAAAACGCAAACATATACTGTTTCGTCGCATCTCTTTTCCGATCCTGTACTGGTAGTTTTGGTGTAATTTCTGATCACCATCAATGATTGAGGTCTGACAGTAGAAATATAATTTTTATAATATGTACTAAATGCTATATACAGGGATGTCATTCTAACTTTTGTCAATAAAACGACCATGGAAATTTGATTTTGATTTATGTATAGATCCAGGTATCTCCCAAAATGGTTATAATGATGCAGTTATTTAACCCTTTTTTCTTAGTAGAATGTCGTTCATTATATATGATCAAGCAAAACGATTAGTGAGATATATATAAATACAAAGAATTAAGGTATGTTACTTTTTAAAGGTTTGTTTATGCAATCTATTCACTTTTTATCTGTTTTGGTCAGTATTTTTTCTATGGTCTATATATATATCATTGGAAACAAAGAAAACCATTTCAACTAGATAGGTAAACAGAGAAATCTCCGGTTAACTAAGGCTCATTTGACCAGACAAATGTTTGATTTTCACTCCTTCAATCTTATCAGTGGTCTTAAAACCGACGGAGATAAGCATAAGAGGTAGATAAACATTAGTTGATTCAGTAAACATGAACTAATTATGGTCCAGTTTTATGAATATGTTCTATTCTAGTAATTCTTACAAACACCTGCATTTTGAGTTTACTGGTATGTTATACACCCTAGCAACATACTGAGTATGTGGGACACGGACAACATGTCATGTGGGCTTGACAGCGACATACTGAGCATGAGCAATGACGAGTAAAGGTCATAGTCAACGTCAAGTGGGATTTCTCATAACAACATACAGAACTTGTGCAGTTATATTAGAGAACATAGGTAATAAGCCATTAAACATACCTGACATGTGCAATGTGCAAAAATAGAAAAAAAATAGAGTACTAATCACAAATCATTAATTTTTAACGAAACCCAGTTTTGATGAATGATATTTCAAATTTCAAATCTCCTCTTTCAGCAAAAATCAGCATGTAATCAAGTATTGAATCGAGTGTGTTAATCGGGTGTTGTAATTAAAATATAGAATGTATAGGAAACGAGACGATCATGAGAGCATTCATCTCTGGATGGAAGAGACACGTACGGACGTGTGATAGATAAAAATATAATTTTCGTTGATATGCTTATTTAAAAACAGGTTGTCTCTGAGAAAAGCGATAGCACAACCGAAAGGAATCGTGAATGTTTTAAAACCATTGAGAAATAAGCAGCAATAAAGAGAAATCAATCCCCGAGAAATCAATAATGCTGACTTCATACTGAAGGTCCATTGTTCTTGATTTATCCAAGGATTCGTCGACAACGTTTTAAAAAAAAGATATATCTATTTATGCAAAAAAAGGTAACGAGAGAAAGACAAATTGAAAAAAAAAATAGGAATGAAGAAAAAACGAAAATCAGTTAGCACTTTTTTCAGTTTGTTGGTATATGGATACAGGTCCTCAGGTTTCAATTGTAGGCTATTCAAGAGTGTTCGCATCGATCTAGCGTTTAATAATAATCGGATGTTTGTCAACGTTATCGTTGACTTAAATCAAATGCATACAAGTTGTTTAACTAGTTTAACGCAACCACTATACAAAACAACACAAAGATAAAAAACATCTCCGATTTCAAACTTCGGGCATCTCTTTTTCAAGCACGCGGGTTTTTTTATAAATTTGAAAAATATGGATAACAATCAATTTAGAAAAAAAATACATTATTTATATAGCCCTATATACGTACAATTACAAATCAATAGCGCTTTATAATGAGACTTTTATATTTTTTTTTTGCATACAATATAGAGATAAAAAGTCAAAATTTTCATAATTGTTTTTTTTTTTTTTTCATTTCTGAACCACGGAGTCTCTTTTTACAATTTACATTATTGCTACGAATGCCGGATTTTTCAAGCACTGTCACTCTTTAATTCTGCCTCCTTTTTTTGTACGATCTGTGAGTACAAATGAAAAAAAAAAACGGTTCTCGTTCAGAAAGTTCAGTACAATTCATTGAGGTGTCCATTCATGCAAGACACACAAATCGCTATAGTTTTTGCGCCTTTTTCATCAACCATGGTTCAAAGGTTTTGAATGTGTATAGAAATCCCAGATTAATAGATAGGTTAGCTATAAAATAACATTATAATATTTTCGAAAACACAAATGTTTTCAAAATTTCTGGAGAATGAAGAATTTGTTCTGTTTTGTTTTATTTTGCTTTCTTTCTTTCTTTCTTTCTTTCTTTCTTTCTTTTATATGCCAAAGTGATTTGTCTTCCACGTTGATCCACTTTAACGGCCATACATTAGGGATGGCGAAAGGTCTTTTCGACTTTCCGAGTTTTAAAATTCAAACCCGAGTCTTCTTGATATTTTCAAAAATCGAGTCCGAGACTGTTATTGGAAATTCGTCCGACCCCGAGACTTTACATTGGACTTTACGTTCTACAATATTTCGAGATTCCTAGACTGTTTTAAAAACTTTTCCGAGCCTCCGAGAACTTGAATTTTATGAAAAATCTGAGACTCCGAGACCCTCAATTTAAACTCTGAGATTTCGAGATCACGGATAAATTTCAGATACAGGAAAAAAGACACGAGGGAAATGCAAGGAAAAAGAAGCCAAAAACAAACTAAATTGAAGAAAACATATAATACAAAAGTACAAAAACAAACACAAAAAATAGTTTCAAAGTCAAAAACAAAAGCACATGAAAATAAACGAAACAAAGACTCAGAAATAATATGAAGCAATCAGAAAAATGCGACAAAAGCAAAGAAACAAATAAATATTTTACAAATCTAAAAAAAGAGACGAAAAAAGTCAAAACATGCGTAAAAACGAAAACAGACTGATTCATCAAAATCGTTCGAGTTCTTCATGTTTTTCAACCTTTTTTACTACACAGTATTTGGACAATAAATAAGAATATATCGAAAAAAATAATTTCAGTTAGAGTCTGACAGTTTAATTAAGAAAGCAAGTAGTACTATGGTATGATTAACGATCGTGGGTTTGTTTTTCATGTATTTCCAATTAAAGTACATATTATGCTAGCCACACGAAATAGATCTAGTACTTTGAATAAGATTTATCGATCAAAACACACTCTTGTCCTTTCACTTTAATTGGCTTTAAATTAATTGATTTCTTTATCCTTGCCTTGTGAGTCCACGCGACCAAAGTGTGTGCACTTCAATGGTTTTTTTTATTTTCGTTCTTTCAATTTCCGTTTTACAGTTAATTATTAACTGCTATTAATCTTGTCAAAACGTTTTATGCGTAGTCTGTATTGGGACTTTAACAATCTATATCATGCTAATTTTTTACATAGATTTTTATTTGGAAACAGACATTTGGTTAAAAAGTAAATAACTCTTGGCATTTTAATGGTTTTCCTATGTCAAGCGTCAATCATTTTCGAACCTAACATTAAAATGGCTTCCCGTCAATGACAGTATTTTTTTCTTCAATTTTGAACAAAAGTGATTCTGGCAATTTAATTGCCGGCAGTTTGTACCTTTATTTTGATATCATGTTCAATAGAAATGTTAAGCATCGATTGAACTCATTACCCCAACACAATAAAAACCGTTACACAGATCACGCGTTTTTCAATTGATTTTATTATTGTTTTATGACCTAGTGTTTTTGTATTAAAATACCTAAAGAGACTTCTGAATGAAGCTCAAGTGACTACACACGAATCGTTAGTCAAGTTAGAAACACGCAAACACAAAGAGAAAATCATTAATGGCAAGCCCATAAAGAAAGAAATGATTAAGAAACAATTAAAAACTGTTAAGGTTAAGACTTGGAAGCGTGCTTGGCACGTGTATGTGTGTCTTTTATCCGTGTGTCTGCTTTTAAGTGGGTATTGTTCTCGCAATAATAGCAAAAATAAACTTATTATACGGACTCGTTGAACCATGAAACTGACAACTAATCTGGCCATATTAGCTTAGGACAGAGAAATAGCAAAAGAGAAGCAAAACAGAATATATAGGTCTTCGATACACTAGATGTAGTGAGTGACTTTCTAGAAATCATAGTGATTATCATACAAATAATAAAAGTTATCCATAGAATGTTTCTTATTTGATTTTATCTGCTGGATATAGTAGATAGATATAGACCGTCAAATGACAAATTGGTCGGCAAAATGAAAGAAAATGAGTACGATACAGTTCAATCTGGCCACTCCAATCCAACTATGTGGTATTTCCAAGAGTACTCTGTGCTTTGAGTAGTTAACTGATCTCCGAGAATGGGTGACTGAAGCTTTCGAAAGTGCACACTCTCCCTGCCGAAGCTTCTTATTACAGATCTGTAAAGCTACTGAAAAATACACTGGATTTGAATAAGTCAAAATTGAACTGTCAGGATTTAATTCTCGCACGGAAGTCTGTGCACTAACCGACCGACCGAGCCAAGGATGGACTATTCTTCTGCAATGCGATGTTAATCTACAATGTGAAGCCCAGCCCCAGTCATATATTTAACCGATGGCAGTCAATCAGCTTGAGGGACTGATTCCCTATTCCAATCGCTGTGTCTGTCATTATTTGGCTTGACAATCAGCTTTGTAAATTAATAACATAATTAAAGTGAGTTTTATTAAAGTATAAAAGAAGTTTCTGCTTTTGAAGTTTAATATATGTCAGAGATTTTTGACAACTTGAATTAATTCAGCGAAAAAAAAAGAAGAATGAAATGAAAGTAAATTTGGAAAACTTGATCATCAGGGGCCGGTTGCACGAAGCCTGAATGAAGTTATCCACTGGATAAAGTTATCCACTCCATAGGATTTCTTTAGAATTTATCCTCTGTATAGCGATTTATTCGGTGGATAGCGCTATTCAGGCTTCGTGCAACCGGCCCCAGAGCTGAAAGACACTTCCAATTTAAATTTGAATTTAGCTATGATGAGAGCAGGATGGTCTTTTTCTGGTTTGTTGCTGAATTTATTCACTGTTATTAGTTTTGTATTTGGAAGTTTTGAAGCTGTTATTTTTTGGCAGTTATGCAATAAAAAAACTAAAACAATATAGTCTTTTGTGTTAGACTTTTTATTTTAATGAATGTAATAATACAATGAAGCAACATCGCGTTAGAAATAGTCAAATAGGCTTGCACTTTTTATTCAGTTTTCTGCTTTTCGAAAAGTAAGTCCAGCCTTAATGACAACAAACATCAATTGTTTTTTTTTTGTAAAGCTTAGTCCAGCTCCATGTCGCTTGTGTTACACGATTCTGTGCCATATGGTCCATACTGTATAGTTAACTCAGATTCGTGAAGGTTTAAGGCTACAAAGTAATTGCAGGAAAACGCCCTAACGTTTAAAGCAATTTAAAGAGAGTATTAAACCCAGCCTGTAGGGATGATTGGAATGATCGCAACTCAGTATCTTTATTTCCTGTTGCAATGTAAAATTTATAGTGATTTTGACAAATATCTTAGCGGGTTTTGTCGCCGTTATTATCGACGCTAAAACGGTGTGGACTTTAATTTCTCTCAACAGGCGAGTTGGTTGCTGTGCGGTGTAAATGTGTAGAGTGTTTTTTATTGCCGTCAGAGGATATAGCCGCCATCTGAATAATGCTGCGTAAAATATCATTTGTTTGTTTAATTGATTAAAAAGCTCTCATCTCGAAGCAATGTAGGAATTATACTATTTATTTATTTTACGAGACAATAATGCTAAAAGTCAAAAAACGATTTTATTAGAAAAGAAGTAAAGCCAGAGTAGACTCTCGGTTTTCACAACAACAAAACACGGTGAAATAGTATGTATGCAGAAGTTTAGTTAATTTAGCAAAGGAGTTGGGAATATGATTTAAGCATTTTATGTAATTCGGTTAGATGACACGGAGCAAGTTTGACAAGTTTTGAGTTCTTCTTATATTCGCATAAGATTGACTAAAATCCCGAACGGCATTGCAAAATTATCGCGACTAACACTAATCGAATAGATTTGTTTTGTCTTGAAGCATATATCTTAATAGGTTTTTACACATTGCTTCAGTTTTTGCCTGTTTTCAGTATATCAAGGCGAGTGTAATAATTGCTAAATTTGACTATTTTAACCATTAATTGTTACATTTTAATACCAATTTGAATTAGCCATCTTTAACGTTTTCTAAATAATTTCGTCAAATCGTGAAAATTATGATTTAGGTTTAATTTGCTAATTTTGGTGTCTTTTCAGAAGAAGATTGATTACAATATGTTGATTAGCATATTCTTGTTATCAACGTTTTGTTTTTTAAGATTCACTCTAATTTATCAGTACAATTCGGTGTCATTTTCTTTTTCCATTCATTAGCCGAATTAAAGCAACATCATGAACACGTTTATTTAGTTTGTACATATAATCTAGTATATGTCATTTTAATGAAGTCTATATATAAAATTCGAAAGAGAGTTTCAAAGTTTATAACCTTAATCATGTAATGTCTGAAAACGCATATTACGATAACTAGTTTAATATTTCTTTTGTTACAAAACTATTCGCATTTCTCAGCTAGTTTTTTTTTACACATTTGATTTTCTTTTTGTTAAATGTTCTGGGATCATTTTATGTCCAAAGCAGAGCAATTCTTTTTCATTACTATCTTAAAAAAAACAATTTATATAGCATTTTTTCCCTTGAAAATAAATTTCTATTGTTAATTAATCGACGTCCAAAAGATTTCAGAAAAAAATGTTTAGACCAAACATGATTTTTTGAGAAATAATTTTCAAAACATTTTGTTCGCAAAATGATTGTTCACATTAAAATCAATTCATAACAATTTCAGGCATTAGGGTCGGTAAACTATTCAAAAGACTCTAAAATTATTTCACTTTGATAACAAAGAAAGAGATCATTTTAACTCAAACTGTTTTCTGGTTTTTGAACTTGAATTGTATTAGCCATGAAGTTATTACATTGAAGGCAATCAGCAGGATTCTAATATGATGAAAGAAAGTTTAATGAAATAGCAAAGCTGTTCTTTTACATCAACATCGGCTATCTTCTGTACAAATCTGAATATAAATGACTACAGTAATCATTTATTTAAGGTCTCTTTTTCCAGCATATTGGTAATAGGATGGCTTATTCACGATGGAAATCAATTGAAATAGCATGTTGAGTGTATAGTGTATCACAATGCTTCTTTTTGCTCTTCAAAAGGATTCAAATTGAGCAAATTGTTGAAAACGCAGGTCGTGTTCAGATTGGCGAACTCCTTTTTTCTAGCATATTTATAATAAGATGTCCCTCTGGTTGGAAACCAATTGAAACTGTTCAGATTGGAGTACCACGGTGCTTCATCTGCTGTTAGCTTTGCTCTTTCGAAGGAATTGAAATTTGAAGTTATTGATTTCAGATTTTCGAAATTTCGTTTGGCCGAATTTGATCAAATTTCTTGAAAGTTAGTTTTCGACTATGTTATGTCATTTTGTTGTCAGTAGGGGAAAAATCAGGCTTTTACAGCAAATTTAATGTTTAAATGTTATTACTAATGTTGCTATTTGACGTTGCAATTAACAGTTCGACATCGAGTTCGATCAGTGTGAGTCATTGAAATACATGACATGTTTTATTAGTATTCATAGTTTATTTCACTGTTTATTTTAGAAGAAAAATACAATTTTACGACATATAATTGCAATAGCTTCAAACACTAGACCTCAAAGTAATACTATTTGCTGTTGCCATTAATTTTTGAAAGGAAATCCATCCATCATAGTTTCAAACAAAGATATCAACATTTTATAACACAATATCAATTGGAACGTCGCTGTAACTATTTACTGTATCCATTAACAGCTCGAGGAATGTTCAATGATCAGTCGTAACAATCATGTTCTTTACTTTGCATCGTTAGTGGTTTTTTAACATGTTATTGACAAGATTGGTTGGCGTCATTAGCTCGTTATGGCTTCAAGAATTGAGATTATTAAATTAGGATCACTAACACGAGATACAATGCTTTGCCGATTGTTAATTTTTTGACAACATCCACACCAAAAAAAAAAAAAAAACTGTTGGATTTGTTGGGATTTACTTAAAATGTTTGTACCCAAATACCTCAAATGTATTGAATGAATTCACTGTTATTTCTTTTTGCGCTATTCTATGAGTGAAAGATATCTTTGAAACAGAATAGTGAGCACTTGTGTCACGGATCGATACGTTTAGAATTATACTTATATTAGAACTGCTATGGAAAGTACGAGTAACGTTTAGAATAAAACGAAATACACAAGGTTTGTACAAAATAGTACTTTTAAGTAAATTCTCCTATTGATTTTTGAAAATTGTGCGCTATGCACAAAATATTTAATATGTAATGTTTTTATAAAAAAACACATTTTTGACAAGACATACGTCGTTTGTTCAATACTAAACGTCCTGACGTTTGTTGCAATTGCTCCATGTAAAATGTTTTTTCTTACTTTTTGTACTACGAAAAACTCTTTTGTACAATTCAATAACATGTTTGAAAATTTTGTACAAATTAATTTGTTGGTACATTTTTGTACAACATTCCATGTTTTCCAACTCTCTACTTCAAATTAGCTTTTCCAAGTGATCGATCAATTATGCTTTTCATCTTTGTAAGCCGACTGTAAAATGTATCAGAAGAAAAAATATGGTTTTACAATTTCCTATTAATAGCATATACGCTAAAAGTCCATCCATCAAATTTTACACACAAAAAACTAGTCCTTATGAATTCATATTCATCATATTTTGCAAAAACGTGAAAACGTTCATTGATATATGTTCACTTAGACGGTTTTAAAGGTTATTATTCATGCATGTTATTTTACACACAATTTTCAAGTAAGGTTAAAAAATCATGCTACAAAATCAGTGAAGGCTGTAAAACAACAAGACTAGATGGTAGAATACATGTAAGGTTTTTACACTTTAAAGCTATACACTAGTGTTTGGCTCTATTTGTTAGCCATCTTTCTCTCATGATGTGCGATTACTTAATGTCTGTTAAGAGTCGGTTCAAGCACAAAGCTCTTATCTCGAAAGCGGGCTAAAAGCTGTACAACATTTTCAAGTCGTTTAATGATCGTTTGTTGTCGGTTGTCGAGTTAAGATTGCTGGCAATTGAATAGTACACAGTTCTAGCTCGGTGAATATGTCAGGCATGATTGCAACTTGTTTGACTTCAAGTAGGTACTTGTAGCCACCTATCGTGGACATCCAACCGACCCATTGAACTTATCAATACTCAAAAAACCAAAAGTTTGATGAATAAAAGATAACTTTTTTCTCTTAACCAATTCAAAATCTATTCTATGTTTAGTGTGATTTAAGCATGTTTGTGAATATCCGGCGAGTACGAATCAAATATATTTTCCCTTTGGTGGACTATTAAATATTTCAGTGGGGGTTTTGTACAAAAAGGATGAAAGCCAGTATGTTGTTGTCAAGACTTGTATTAATGTTGGTGATTAAAGATCTGCATAGGAGACTACAAGCCGCTTGAACTATATTTTACTATATACCCAAGTTTAATTGACTGCAAACTTCTAATCCATTAATTGAGATATTCTAGCTCGTACTGCCACACGCGCGTGTTAGTGAGGTTGTTCTGTTAAAACTAGAGAGTTTTCATTGCTCATTAACAATGCATTAAATTTCATTGAGATGGCAAATACAAAGATGCGCGAGACAGATTGAACACTCGATATTTAATTTAACAAACACTTTTTACTCTGAACAACCAGTTCTTGAACTCTTGAAGCCAACTTGTTAGCTAGTCTAGTCAATTAGAGTTGATGTTACTTTAACCCGACGGCTTTGATGGAATAAAGTGGTTGAAATCATAGTAAATTGATAAAACAACAGTATATTGGCTTGAAGATGAAATGAAAATCAACATTTAATCAAAGATGATTTTCTTGTAGAAAACGCCCACTATGAAGGACATTGCGGTCTCACTAGGGTGTGGTAATAACGCAACAAAGTTTTGATGTTTTTTAAATCTCTTCACACATTCTCCAAATGATCTAGCATTTTCTAAAATCACAAATTTTTGCTCGGCCGTTAGAAAAGAAAATATCAAGAGATTTTTATTGAATTTATAGTTAAACGGAACAACGCCACGCGACGACTATATCTGAATCAGTTAAACGATGAATGTTGCCGATTTCATTTGTAGATTTTGATTCTTACCACAAAAAGCTATCGAGAGGTTTTAGCTGATTATCTATCTAATCAATGCACACCTCAATTTCCTTTCTTTGACAAAATAACCTTTAAATCAGTTGCAGTCAGTTTATTAGTGTAGGGAGCGGTAAGACTGTCTAGCCAATCAGAGCACAGCTTGTGATGTCATCATTCAATCAAAGACGGCGGGCATCTGTCACTCAGTTAATCACTGTAACGTGTATATGAATTCGCAAGCAAATAAATTCCCAGTTTAGACACCGCAACGTCGCAAAGGTTCTGAATCTGATTCGTGACACTAGCAGCTACCAGTCGAATCTCGTTACAAAGTCTCGAACCTCCAGTTTGATTCCTCTCAGAGAGAATCATCGCATCCAGCCTACAACACACTCCTGGACGAACTTTTTTGCGCGTTGGTCTTTATCATGCCGAGGTCTTTTCTAGTTCGGAAAAAATCGAGGCATATTGAAAGCAGTCATGAAGAAGTAAGCAGTACAACAATTGAGAAAGAAGAAGCTTTAGAGAAAAAAGGTTAGAGGATAATAATTTTGAAGGTGTTAAAACTAAGTGAACAAAATGTTTATTTTGTTGTTTTATTTTTTGTTCATTTGTAAAGTATGATGGTGTCGTGCAGCTTTAAGAAGTCCTTGTTTTTGTGATTTGAGTGATTACAACTTGAAAGAGAAGAAATAATGTTTACTTTATTCAACTCAAAACAGCCTTGTTTCAAGCGAAAACAAAAATCATAATTCCTTTTCACATGTTTCCTTATTTTAACAATTACGCCGCATGTAAATGTCATTTAAAATCACCCTAATACACTAAGTAATTTAAACTATGCATTTGGTATTCAGAGATCGTAGAGACGAAGTGTTCTTCAGTGGATAAATCGCGCAGTATAGATACAGCGATTTGCCGAGATGAAGAAGTAGCAGCTGTTTTTCCAAAGAACCAAATCACAGTGAATGGAAACACGAACGATCAGACGCACCTTAGAATGCGTTCTTATCCACTAACCAGTCACCCTACTAATGCGATGGGCGTTAATCATTCAGGTAAAATCCCTTACTATATCTACAATAAATCTGTTTGCTTTTAATTATTAATCGTCGAATCCATAAATCTAAAGAAAACCAGTTTGAGGTTTGTTCGTTTAGGGAACTTCCGTTTCCAAGTTTTTGAGTAATCAATTAAGCTCTGCCAAAATGAGAACAGAATAAACTAAGATCGCCTCTGAATTATCTACTTCAAACATACTTTCAAAATCAATATAAATAAAA
This sequence comes from Diadumene lineata, assembly GCA_918843875.1. Classification (NCBI taxonomy): domain Eukaryota; kingdom Metazoa; phylum Cnidaria; class Anthozoa; order Actiniaria; family Diadumenidae; genus Diadumene; species Diadumene lineata. Next base: position 16,451,143 of record OU974075.1, on the reverse strand, counting down.
AAAAGAAAAATCTATGGTTAATTAATAATGGCTGTATCATTTACGGAGGGAAAATGTTTTAAGGTTATTTTGACGAAGTGTGTTTTGTTGGCCATATATCTTAAATCGAACGATTGTGACAATGGAAATCAATAAGATATTTGAAATCGAATCTTTGATCAAAATAGACCATTCGTTGAGATGAATGAGACATTCGATCACTTGAATAGAACGTTTTGATAGTATAGTTTTAATAGTTTCTCTCATAGTGCGAATCTTTTTATATTTCGCTTTAGGTAAAATACCAAACATCACCAGTAACACTACATTAAATGATAGTGAACTGTTTAAACAATTTCTTAACGTCCTTTATCAAGCGGCCCTTCAACACGATCGATTTGGATATTGGCCTACTTTTACAACATTCGTTAAAAAGCCCGGGCAATTTGCATAAGGGTCTTACTGCTTTAAGAATCTTTACGACAGGGATTGGTAAATATATTGAAGACTGATTAGGCTAGCGATGGCTTGACTATCTTGCTGCACCTGCTAACATTTTAAACTACACACAACAACTATTCAATCACTGGGCAAATCATCTTGAATCACTAATCTACTTTTTTCAATGAAGTGTTTTTTTTCTAGGTTATGAATTGTTATCTCGCTCAATGCTATTAAAGAGTGTCTTTTTAAAGTCAGATGAGCGTTAAAATGACGCCAAAAAGAATAAACCATTAATTGAACACATTTTGAAAGTTTAATATCACAAAAAGAACTTTGTTACAATTAATCATAGAGAAACGTTCAGAAATGCGCCGAAACTGTTTCAATTTTCATCCCGAAAAAAAAAATTGAATTCGAACCCAATTTTCCAATGTGTGTTTTTTTTTGGATTTTCAATCGTTTAGCCTGAGGATAAGGCAGTAATTAAAAAAGTACCTATATGCTATAGTGAAACCCTTGTAGGAGGGCAATTCTCATATGTATTTCGTTAGTGAACGACCAATTTGGCTCACATTGCAATTTCATTCCAACTGAAACCTAATTACGAATCACCCCCTCGTATGGTAGATTGATCGTGTGTCCGTGTGTCAAATCAAAGACTTCCATGAAGGCCACTCCTCTATTTCCAACACTAGAGACTTGATTTACTAATACACTGCATCTTTAAGACACTTATCTCATGCAATTTACTAGATCTCGCTTGATTAAACAGATAAATGGATCTCTTTGACGGCGAATAGCGAACTAAGAACATTTCAAACGCAAAATATCCCAAGGGCCATGATTTGGACTTTTTTTGATTTATTACGTCAACCATTGTTTCTACAGACCTGGCAAGGAAACGATATTCAAAACAACTCTGAATGCTCTTCCGTATTTTGTCGATTTCTCCTCAAATGTTTTTCTCTTTTTCTATTCAAATTCTAATAACAAATTAAATATGAATGAGAGAAACTACGCTTAAAGTAGCTTTTACTAAATCAATCTTGTTTACTGGTTTGTAAACAAAGTTAAGACTGAATCAAGTAAATATCAAACGTTCGTGAATCAAGAAAAATCACTTCAAAAAGTGATAAGGTTTTCAGATGAAAAAAAAAATCACTTAAAAAATTAGACGAAAAATCTAACGGATTTCAACTGAAAAAAAACAACGAGATTTATGTTTCCTGTGAATCTATAAACAATGTTAAGTTTATAGAATCGCTTAAAAATCACTTGAGGTGTTTTTCAGATCGAAAATCTAACGGATCTTGTTGAGGAGATAGAGATTTTATGTATACTGATTGTTCATAATGGAAAATGCGTTTAATTATTTGATTATTGTAAAGCACTCGTTTGGAGTATATATAGGAGCAAAACCTTGGTCAGCAAGTCTAGTCGTCTTGTCTACTGATGTTAAACAAAAATAAGCTATATTTTATTTAACGTTAGTCATTCAACTATATTTGTAGCAAATTTTCTAAAATTAATTGCATTTTCATTTAGATTGTCGATTTACGTTTTCGCCTCACGCCTGGATAAGATACAATCCTCCAATTTTTGTCACAAGCCACTCGCTACAATATTTTAATTCATTTTGACAGTTTTAGATTTTCTGATATGCCGGACGAAAAAAAAATATATCAATTTTGTCCGAAGTTAGTTTTTTGATATTTTCAGTTTCTCCGCCGATATTTGAGATGTAATATTCTTTCTTTGCATTCTATTTTGAATTTTTCATGTGTATCAAAAATGGTTTCCAATATTCTTTTTGCACCAGTTCAGTCTTTTGACATTTCACCTGCGATTCTTTGAAAAGGCGTGCATATAAATAGCTTTAATATATATTCAACACTGAAACGTTTTTCGAGTTCATAGGAAAATTATCTTAATTTTTTGTAGTTGACATTTCCAGATTTTATGATATGAGAAATATAGTGTATGTAATAGTTCTAAGAAAACAAATGGTATTTGACTAGCGATTTGTTATCAAGGAGGGTTTTTAAGTCCTAAAAATCAGGTGTTCTGAAGAAGTTTAAGATGGTGTTCCGTTCTTAGAGTAGCTTTGAACAGATTGATAAGATTTCACTGCAGATTAATCATTGTTCAAGTGACCACAGCGTTTTTCTTTCCTTAGCCACACAACATCACAGCCAAGTTAATAGATTAAACCAGTTCTTGAGTCACTTTGATTACGTCCGAAACATTAATTTTCTTTTCTGCTAGGGAAGGGGAGGGTGAGTATGGATATTGGCTGCGGATTAACATAAGACAGTTTCACCCAAACTGAATACCAAAGAATAAGCCGTATAACAAGAAGAGAAAGTACAACAAAAAGAAATTAACAAGAAGACTTAAAATTATATTAATCGAAATAATAACGATAATAATAACGATGAAATATAAGAAGAAGATGATAAATATCAAGGGAAATAAATATCAGAATTTAGTAAGGTGAATCGTAACTATAAACTGTTCGTTTTTTTTTATTTTGCTCTATTTATTGTCACTTTCTTGTATATTTTTTTCTGGTATATATTCTGACTGATCGAAGCTTCTTATTTCTGCCACGTTGAGTTTGATTATTTTCGAGAAAAACTTGCCATCTAGACCTTTTCTTTCATTTTGAAGATTATATACCATATATTGACTAAAATTAAAGTGTACCGACTCGCAAAAATTCAAAATTTGAAACATTCATTCTATTGAAAAAGTGCAAAAAAATGTTGTTGTTTTTTTTTCAGTTGTTTTTTTCAAACTCTTGCTGTTTTGCATTGTGTTATATCCTTTGATCATAGTTCAAATAATAAAGATTGTACAACAAAAAAACTACTTGATTTCTTAGGAACATCAATTTATCTTTTTGATCTACCACAGAGTTTATTCAAACAATTGTTTAAAACATAATTTACTCTGTAAGAATGTCGGTTCTGTTTTTCAAACAATATCTTAAAGTCATCTTTTACACAATTTGTTTAATCTTTACACATGATATACAAAATTTTCAATCTCGACCGATGTTGATTTTAGATGGCTCACTTTTTTGTGTTTTTAACCTTCGTGCCTAAAGATGTGCAGTTATGGAATGAGAGTAATTAAAACGAGCTGTAAAGGCTTGGAAGAGCTGTTTCTGAAACCAGTACTATACAAATATAATTATTTTGATGTACACCTCAAACTTTTTACAATTTTTATTTTGATGACGTCATGAAAGTATACAACGAGCGCTTTTAATGAAATAAAAATAACTCGAAAACTGAGCGGTAAATGTTTTTTTCAATTTTCAGAATATTGTTTTAATGGTACAATAGAGTAGTTTGCAAATTTTCAACTACAGAATTTTTTTTAATTTAGTGAAAACTATTATTCCCTTATTTTTAAGGTTCTACAGTTGGGATTTTTTTGTCACAGTAATATATGCTAGGTCATCGTACTGAAATCTGTATACAATGTTTTCAAAAAACATTTACCACTTAAAACTAGAGTTTTTTTCTACTTTAAAAATGAGCTTTATTTTGACAGTCATATTGTTGTTATGGTGGCCGGTCACGTGATCATTTGTGCAAAAACTTAATCTTTGGCTCAAAGTCTTTGAAATATAGTCCGCCCATGAGCTTTGGAGGCAGTTGATATTTAATAAACCTCTGAGATCCCAGACGCCCCATAACTATATGCAGCCTCCTTAAATGGAATTAAAAATTAAAATACTTTAAAAGAAAGGGATGAAAGAACTTTTCCGCACATTAAGTACACACTAGTTATAATTATTTCTTTAAGAATTTTGGCGAATTTAGATATTTCACATCAGAAAAGAAGAAAGAAAAGGGGAAAAGAAGAAAAAGTTAAAAAGACTTGATACATGGCAATGTTTCTTAACTTGATTAAAGAATCACCTTTGCCGTTCTTCAGTACGTAGCGCGGATTAGACCAGAAAGCTAAGGGTTTTGTTTAATGAAACACACACACCATTCCACTCAAACATGGAGCTGGGACCGACGTGAAACATTAAGGCATAAGTGTACACTCTCAACAACAACGTGTTTTATATAAGCCAATGAAATTACAAAGCATTTTAATTACTTCTCCAATAATTGTTATAACTTGCTAAAATGCACTCTAGACTGATGCCGCAACTGATTACTCCTGGATTAGAACAAGAGATGACAATCCCAAATGTATGCAAGAAACTTACTTGGAACTTTTAATGTTGAGGGAAATAATGTCGAAAATACTTGTTCAAAACTCTACTGAGGTACACAACTGAGCTAAAGCGTTGGGAAAAGTGGCCTATTTCGTCCCTTCTTTGTTCAAATTCCAGCCAGCATCCCCCCCACCCCCATCCCATTAATGCTGTTCATTTTTATTCATACCAAAATCAGTGAAGTTCCTAAAAAATAACAGTGAATTGAAATAATTGTTCCATGTAATTTAGAAACTGTGCGTATAGGTTTTTCTTGTCCCCCTATTTATATTATTAATCATTATTTATTTTTGGCATGTAATAATATCAGCCAAACAACACCTAAGCATACATAATCTATAAGTGAAAAACATTAAAGTAAAGGACAAGTGCTTAAAGATAACATCATGTCATCCATCAAGCAAGCTAGACAAAGAGGGCTGCATTGAATCACTTGTAACTCTGTTGGGATTTGCTAATGATGTCACAACGCTCTTTATACTATTGGTTTGTAATTGATTTGAAGAGGAGAGGATGTGAGTAAGGAAGACTTTACACGCTATCTTTATAGCTTGATTTGTTCGATATATTCCCCCACTGAGCACTCGATGTACAGCTAAACAACTATTGCCTAAATGACACCATGCAGCCATTCACAGGGAAAAAATTGCGATTCCCACAATGGGTTTATTTTCAATTATCTTTTGGAAAGTGATATCCAACATTGGATTCAAATTTACCCATAATTCCCCAATTTAATGGAAACAATTCCCTTGCAATTCGCACCATTGACACTGTGTTCATTGATTTATACTGCATACTGGTTAAAAAAGGTTGCCGTTGAGAGAAGTATACTACATTTAATAATATGAAATATTATGTATTATGATTGAATTTGAAATTCTGTTTTTCTTCTCAAATTTGCTTATACTGAAGAGCAATATGTCCAAAAAGCAAGGCCATTCTGCAAGTACCTACAATCCTCTGCCGTCTGGTAGACTAGGCATTAAATTTCTCGTTTGAAAAAGAAAGGTTATTGAAGGTTATCGCAGCCGTTGAATGCACCAGTGTTTCTAAAAAAAAACAAGTGGAGTAAACTTGAACAATAAAAGAGGAGTTAAAATTATAAATTGCGTGGTGTTTTCAATTAAACAATCGGATAGAAAAAGTTTTATCATGGTCCTGGATATGAAAAACTATATAGCGGGCGTTCCAGTGAAGAAATACGTGCGCTTCTAACTTTTATCTTGGTCGGCTATTTTGAACAAGTCTGTAAACTATTGCATTGGGCATGATTAATGTCTATAGCCTGTGGCTATTTTTCTTTGATAAGCAAAACAAGTTTAGTCTAATGAAACAACTACAATCCTGTGCTGTCATATAAATAGTATAAATAGCACTATGACTGGGTTACAACATTTCCTCTAGCCATTCATATTTATTTAGCATTTATGACAGTTTAGTAAAAGTTCTTTGCGCGCGGTTTGGTGTAAGTACTAAGATAATGATATTAATTATAGCTTTTACAACGCATTTTGTAGAGCCTCAAAGCGTTTATTAGGAACAAAGTTTAATATAGTCTGTGTTTGAGAATGGAAAATTGATGAATACACATGGTGTTTAATTATATTTATATATATATATTTATATATTTATATAAATATTTTTATATTTATATAAATATTTTTATATTTGTATAAATATTTTTATATTTATATAAATATTTTTATATTTATATAAATATTTTTATATTTATATAAATATTTTTATATTTATATATATATATATTTAAACTACAATCATCATATCTTAGTCTAGAAACCAAAGTTGATTAGAAAAAATGCGTTATACTATAAACGTCAACACCCTAAAATGAATTTTACAAACTTTCAGCTTCGAAATTCTGTGAAAATTTCGATTTTTCAGCTTGGAATAACTAATTTGGTATATTATAGTCTGAATGTAATTTTAGTCAAATCGTTGAAAATACAGAAGCACATTTATATTAGTCTCACTGCCTAGTTTTAGGCACTTTAGGTTCTAGTGCATTGAAAAATCAAACCACTTCCCGGTTATTGTCATTCACGCCTTTCTATGATATAGCTCTCAGGCTACCAACTGCACTTTTCTCAAAACACTTCTTGCAAATCGGTACTCCAAACGTTCAATGATGTCTGAGAAACACAATTGCTTACAATGCTACACTTATACTGCTTAAAACCAAAATTGCACTTAAGATTTGTTCAACCAGCATACAATTAATAATTTCCTTTGAAATACGTAGATTCTTGCATGCCGAACGCCTAAAAAAACAGTAGCTCCTAGAACTTTCAATGTTTTTCGTACATATACATGACATCATTACAAGCATGAGGTAATATCTGTATATGTTGTGTGATATGATACGCCATAATTGTAGACATATAATAGCGATATGACGTAGTTGTTCTAGCAGAGCTTTCAGATATACTGTCCTTCTAAAATGGAAATATTGATATCTTAATTATGTAGTAGATTATTTTCAATAAAGGCTATGTGACAGATAATAATTGATAAAAGAAATTGCTGAAGTTGAGCAGCGGTCAGCTGTAAACATCTTCTTTTCGTCTTTTCAAAGCTGTTGAAAACTTGGGGGTTGGAGAAAGGAGAATTAACTTCGTGAAGAAATGGAAACCAAATGAACGAAAGCAACAGAAAATTAAAAACACTGAGTAATAAAAACATAGAGAAAACTGTTTATAACATTGTTCATGTTTTTAATCCTTTCTACTACGGAACAAGTGCACGGTGTCCTCGATTTCCTCAAGGTTACATCTTGGGGTCACAAATTCGCCACTAATGCGAATCATTTGAAACAGACAGAGCTCTCTTTATGTTTGTGCACTATATCATTTCAATACTGAAGAACAATTTTGCCTTTAACACTAAAAATCATTTTACTTTTAAAGGCTGCGTTTCTTACTTAATTTTCTCTCGGGCATTTTTTTCTTGGTTGTATCTTTTTAGTTCTTTTTGTTTCATTTTTTTCTTTTATCATTTTTTATCCTATGAGAGTAAACTAGGAAAATGGTGTTTTCTGCTCAAATATTTAGTTTACTTTTTATTTTCAGTTAGTTCATAGCTCAACACCGTTATTTGTATTGACCAATCTGTTGCAATTAAAACATCACGTCGAGATTTATTGCTGTAAAAAATATTCACCTCTATTCTTGTCATTCAGTTGTAGATTCTGTCTTCCTTTCAGTGCACTCTCTGTGGGTTATCTTCTGTGACTATCACACTGGGAATTTGAGTGATTAACTTGGCTCTATTGTTTCATTAAACTCACTTTATTCCTTTTTTGGTTCAATACTTTGCCTCCTGTTTTTTTTTTTTTTTTTTTTTTTTTTTTCTTCTTCACAAAAATGTTAGTCTGAACATTACATTAACCAATTTTTAGACATTTTGCAGTTGTTTGCCTTTTTTTAACTATTCATCAAACTATTTATGTATAATCAAACTAACAGTTTCAAAACATTATTTTGGTTATCTTTATATCAGTAGTTAAAACACCTTTTTTACCAAATAATTGCAATATCAAGTTGTCCATTTTTGAAATTGTTAATTGCTAACTGATCTGTTCCTTGTTAGTTTAGTCATGTATGCTAGTTCCGTTTTATGCTATCATTACCATAGTCGCCATTGCATCTAGTTGAGGCAATTTTCTTTCTCTTTAAGTGCCATAAAACTAGCCATATAACAGTTACAATTAGATGCTTCTTACGTAGAGAACTATTACTGTTAGGTCATTACACGTACAGTTCAATTCTTCTCCTGTGTCCAGCTGGGCTTTGTCGCCAACTAGGCGACAATCTAGAAGAGGAGGGAGCATTTTCGATTACCTATTGATTGGATCTGTATGACGCATCTCTATTGATTGAATATACCATCTGTGTCCGTGTAAATTATACGACAATGTGTCTTCATTAGACCTTGTCAAAGGTTCAAAGCTCTACGCGGGTGATGAAGGCTTTGCTTTGGCACATCGTTATCCCTCGATTTACTATATATGTTTGGACGTACATACTAAATACATTAGCTTTAGCTAAATAAAGCTTGATTTTCATTGCTTTGGCCTTTTTCATTACTGTTGGCGAGAGCTAACTTTATAAGCTTTAGCCTTTTAATAATGCTTGGGAGTGACTTTTTTTTCAGTGCTTTGGGCTTTTAACTATGAATCAGACATTGCTTTTTGAATAACTTTGGGCTAGGTTTTAAAGAACAAATAAACACTAATTGTTTAACGTTTTTCATTGCTTTACAGTCATGAGATCTAACTAGATATCTTGCATGGTGAACACACAGAAGTAGAATACTGGCATTTTAGAACAGTAATTGTTTCTTTTAAAACCAGGAAAACATTATTCATGTGATATTTTTTATTTAGTTTCTTAAGAGCCGACTATGCGATCATGCATGATGCAATAGCCATACAAAGTAAAATTACAGAAAACAATCATTGTTATTTTCAGAATTGCTTTAATTGACTAAATAAAATAAAACTCGAATTGAATTGATGCAGAAATGGAAGTTTAGCTAGTCAGCTAGTGTAAAGCATCTCTCTAAGCTCTGGAAGTAACACTCAAAACAAACAACAAAAAATGATCGTAAAAATGATTTACTATTCATATAGGGCTCATATTTACTCGAAAAAATACTCAATTCATGCTGTGTGGTTCATGAAATACAGAACTTAAAGAAACTCAAAACATCTGATAATCTTAATTATAGCTGAATGGCAGCATGTTAGTGTCAGGGTATACTGATTTGTGATATACATTTGATTTGATTTTCAATCGTGAATCAACGTCTAACACCTATAGTCAGCTTATAACTAAATAACAGCATGTTGTAGTCAATCTATACACCAACGTATAGTGCAGAGCTCTAGTGTAACAGAAAAGTGCCTCAAAGTTACAATTAACCACTCAGTATGTGACTTGACTACTAATTTAACACTGTGCATGCATCGATAAAATTGATTGATCACAAGCGAGAACCTTTAATTACTTTCAAAAAAGTAATCAAACATAAAAATTCAAAATTGTAGGGAAATGTGAAACGGAGTGTAGTCAGTTTAGCTAGTGGGTGGAATGAGTGACCGGTGGTTCGATTAACGTATTTAACACTAACTGATCACGAGTGTTAAAGTCCACTGTATGAACGACATGTTTGAAATATATACCTAGTTTTGGATAATCAAAAATTCTTATTTTCCATTTTCTGAGTACTAACAGTTTTTAACTGAAATTGAGACAAATAAATGTTTGATAAACAATGTACTTTCTTAAATCGCAGAAACTAAATTAATCAGTCTCTGAGTTGGGATAATTTCAATTTGTTATGTATTAACTAAGATATCGAAGAAAAAAATAAACAAAATGTCACCAATAAAAAGCATATTTAGTTCTATTTTAATCGATGAGCAATTTCAGATATTATGATTGAAACGGAAGGCAAAATGCATATCAAGCTTTTCCCTTAAGAATGTTGTCGTTTTCTGTCAAGCCTCATGTATTGCCTTATAAGGATTGTGCCACCATATTTGGGCATTGGAGTAAATCAGCAATGCGAAAAAAGCGATTTTTCTCTCAAAATCGTTCAATATTTTACAGCTTTTTTTAGTAAAAGCATGCACAACAAGTTAGCCGATTTGGTTTTTGGTCAAAAATAAACTTTTGAACCTAAAACAAAATCCCTGTGTATGTCACCACAGGAACCCGAAATCGACAACAAAAGTTTGATATGTTTTTACCTAACAATCAATTAATTGTTTTTTTTATCACAAAGCTTACATTTTAACTGTTATTATACAAAAAATATTTTTATGCAATCAAACAACAATCTAACAACCTTTTTTTGCTTTCTTGCAGAGGTCAAGCCTTTTAGTTTCCATGACAACCATAGTTCATATGCATTGTTATCAAGCCTTAAGCCCAGTCCCTTTGTGCCCGTTCAACTACACAGAAGAGAGAATCATCAATTCTCTAAGCATCCTTTAACGGAACCGACCGCTGTGCATCCAAAACTTCCATGGAACTTCCCACAATTCTACACAAGCCCTAGAGGACCACATCACGTGATGTTCCCTGAAACTACTGACACGAGACATTGCTTTAATTATGGTTACTTTCACAACCGCTTCCTAAGTCAGCCCAGTGCTTTTAATGAGACTGCTTCCATGGCAACCAACTATTCGTCTTTGCAACCATTAAACCTCATTAGTCAACCTTTACCTTGTCGCCTTAGTGACACTATAGTAAAGTCTGAGCCGAATGCGCACAGCTTTTCTCCTCGAGAAGACTTGGACTACACCAGCCACATGCATTTCAGCGGAAATGTTAAAGATATACTACGTGATTCGAATCAGCCAATCAACTTTGAGCGCCCTAAAGCGGAAGTACACGATCTTAGACCGGAAGAAGCAGACGAAATAGAAAATCACAAACATACCGATTCGTGTGGCCAAGAAGCGTTCACATGTAAAACATGTCAGAAAATGTTTTGTACGTCACATGGCCTTGAAGTCCACGTGCGACGATCTCATACCTCAACACGACCGTACTCGTGTCCCACATGTGGAAAAACATTCAGTCATTTTGTTAGCCTGACCCAACACAAGAAATCACACGCTTCGGTTAGAACATTCGAGTGCAAGAAATGCGGTAAGCACTTCAAGCGATCGTCTACTTTATCAACTCACATGTTAATCCATGCCGATATCAGGCCTTTCTCATGTGGGTACTGCGGCAAACGATTCCATCAGAAATCAGACATGAAAAAGCACACGCTGGTTCACACAGGAGAGAAACCCCACGAGTGTACATACTGTGGCAAGTGTTTTAGTCAATCATCGAACCTTATAACTCACAGCAGAAAGCACATGGGCTTCAAACCTTTTGGTTGCGACATCTGTGGGCGATCATTTTACAGGAAAGTCGATCTAAGAAGACATGCACATGTGCACACTAAAGGATTTCTACATAGCAATGATGTCTCTTCAACATCGTCTGAACGAGACGAGTAAAATAGGCGACGTCATTATAGCGTCATACGCAACGTAAATGTGACGACATTTGTCATCGCGATAACAACAAAACATGGAAAAACGGAACATTATAATAATGCATGAAACAAACGTTTTCAGAGTAACTCTTTCCAGTATGAAAATAATCGAACGTAATATTAGAGAGTGTTACATATAAAACTGACGTCATTTTTAGTGGGACCTTTAATAACAGTAATGACACATATAGTAAGTAGGTCAATCAAATGTCATTTAACGTGAAAACAATGAACAATTGCACCGCCCGAAAATATATGCACTATATAAAAAACGCGATTCATTGATCGAATGTTTGAACGCTATTTTGCTTGCAGAGCAAAAATTAAAGCCGCAATTTGGTCAGTCTACTTAAGGTACTGAATGACTCTTAAGCCTAGTTCACACGAGCAACGCATGTGCAAACGCAAATTCGCTTGCGTTTTTACCGATTCACTTGTGAAAAACGCGAGTGCAAGAAAATGAAACAATTTTTTGCATTTGCACTTGCATTTCAGTTTGCATTTACGTTGCTCGTGTGAACCACGCTTTAATATCTAAAAGTCATAATTCCATATTCTATGATGAGGTGCACGTGGGAGGGAGTTCAGTACTATAATACGTTAATGCAACGTGATATAATATAAGCACGCATATTAGTACATATATTATATAATTTATATATATTACTGTTTTTTATATTCATGATAAAGTTTTAAAAAAAATTAAAAAATATGATATATATATAGTTAAACACTCAACACGGATTTAAATTAACTGTAGTAAATATATGCTTTGAAGAAACATGTCGAATGTAACTGTGTTTTGTTCATCCATGAAGCTTGCAATTGAGCAGACTGGGGAAGGGGGGGGGGGTATCGATCACAGATCACGGATGATTTCTTGTTAATTTCACGAATCACAGCATTAAAGAAAAGCATTTCACGAATCACGAATTTTCACACTTGGAATCACGGCATATTTTTTCTGCTATTCACGGATCACGGCATAATTATGGGTCGAATCACGTATCACGGAAAACCCCTTCCCCAGCCTGATTTAGTAGCACTTTTATACTACCAATTTCTGCCAGACTTTACCGCACTCGCCTTCCCTACATATATGCTCTGATGGAGAAGACCAGGGTTTAACTGATCAATAATCACGCCCCAGAATTTGGTCATTTCACAAACCACACTTCAAGATATTATAAATTTACAAATGATTTTCAAAACGCATTGATTTGAAATATGAAAAAAAAAACACCCTTTAACGTACAATTTGTTAAGAAATCCCGAAACACAGGTCAATGTGTAATTCACGTGTCACAGGATTTACGAAATTATCGAATCACGGTACAACTTTGCCCAGTTCAGGGATCATCCACAAAATTTAGGGCAAATCACGGATCACGCGAAAACCCTTCCACACCGTGATTCTACATGCACCAGAAAATCCCTTGGACCCCCTGACTCTACATGCACGAGAAAATTCCTTCGACCCCCTGACTCTACATGCACCAGGAAATCCATTGCACCCACCCCCTCCCCCCCCATAACTCTACATACACGAGAAAATCCCTTGGACCCCCTGACTCTACATGCACCAGAAAAACCCTTCGACTCCCTCACTCTACATGCACCAGGAAATCAATTGCCCCCCCCCCCCAACTCTACATACGCGAGAAAATCCCTTGGGCCCCCTGACTCTACTTGGACAAGAAAATCCCTTCGACCCCCTGACTCTACATGCACCAGAAAATCCCTTGGACCCCCTGACTCTACTTGGACAAGAAAATCCCTTGGACCCCCTGACTCTTCGACTCCCTCACTCTACATGCACCAGGAAATCAATTGCCCCCCCCCCCCCCCCAACTCTACATACGCGAGAAAATCCCTTGGGCCCCCTGACTCTACTTGGACAAGAAAATCCCTTCGACCCCCTGACTCTACATGCACCAGAAAATCCCTTGGACCCCCTGACTCTACTTGGACAAGAAAATCCCTTGGACCCCCTGACTCTACATGCACCAGGAAATCTCTTCCTATGAATTTGCTCCGACAAACTGTGGAGTTTTCTATCTAAAATTAAGCGTACAACAGGAAGGAAATGTATTCTCCAGTAGTTATTTTAATAATAATGTGCTTCAGTAGCAGGGCTGACGGCCTGAACAAACAAGTAAAGAAAAGTGCAAAACATTACCAGTGTAAATAGATGGTTCATAAAATCAGCCATATAAAGACTTGCACTTTCTCCCACTCCCATATGGTCAGAAGTGTCCCCATGCAATGGAACGCCCTCGCTGAACCTGCGTCTAATATCTCGCCACTCGTCTATTATAGATTGGGAGCTTTGTTGTCTTTCATAGTGTTCTAGGACGACCTCTTCTTCACTGTCATTGCCATAGCGACCATCATAGTTGTTATCATAGTTAGGAGGTGCCCTGGGATAATCAATAGCAGGATCGCCGCGGAATGAAGCAATTGCATTTTCAAATCTTCGTTTCAAGGAGTAATACTGTCGAATAGGTCCTCTGAAATGATTCCACATGAAAGACTTGAACCAATTTGACGACTGGTATGCAACGAAGCTTACAGCAGCAAAGGGTAAAGCAGCTAAAAACGGTAAAAACAAGCTGGATATCAATCCTAGAACCGCCATAAGGAAGAATCCACCCTCGATAATCATGACAAGCAGCATAGTGAACCCTATAGAGCCACAGACAAAAAACAGGATCAAAATCAAAGGAAGAAAAATCATTCCTGCCAAGGTACCAAACAGTAAATACAGGATTGGACGATGTTGAGCAAGGCGAGATACTCGGCTGAATACATGATATTGCTCAAATAGTCCGACGAGAAATCCAGAAGGTCGACGTGATGATGCTGGTGTTGGACCGCGTCGGTGTCGTCCTGAGGAGATAACTCGCGGTACGACATGAGGGTGTGTTTTTGATGTTCCTCGTGGTCTTGCTTCTCCTTCCATTGCACCACAAGTGAAAATCGCTGAAAAGCAGATTATACAGAAATGTACATTATTTAACAACGAACAAAACACTTCTAGTTGTACACGATCATTTTTTTCTGTTAGTAAAAAAATATTAGCTCAGCCTAAAGAACTAGTGTCATTTTTTAAAAGCTTGTCAAATGAAAAAAATACATCTTTTTCTTTGCTTGTCTGTTTGCTTGCTTGTTCCACACTTTTGATATCTAATAATTTTATGAATTTCAAGAAATAGCTTATCAATCAAACTAAAATTACTCAAACTTACCTTACATGTCCAATACTAATAGACGGCAAAATCACCTTTAAAACGACGTTAGAAGAAACTTTTATTCGCGGCAGTAGTTTGAAAACAAAGTCGAACAAAATGTCACCGACTTTGTCTGTCGCGTGTAAACACTTCTCTCGCGCTGAAAATACAGCACACGCGCGTCCAAAACTGAACATGTTTTCGCGCGCTTTTTCAAATTTTTGAAGAAAAACGCAAAAGTTTTCAAGGATTCCTTCCAACTCAAGTAAGAAATATTGGAAACTTGAGAAATTATTTTGTGAAATTTTCTTTATATATTCTAGAAATTTTGTTTTGAAAAAGGTATAAATGGTTGCTTTGAGGCTTGCAAATGTTTAGCACTAGAACGTACATTAACATTTAAGTTTTGGACAGTACCTGGACAGTATTAAAATAATGGGAGAAGTTTTGTTAGTTTGTGAGCGAACAAACATCGGCTCACACTGGACTCCGCACACGAGTTCAGTCATTTCAGCAAATTTACACAATGCAAAGCACATTGAAAAACATTGTAAACTTACTTACATTAACAAACTTGCATTCATATTTTTCCATAAACTTGCACTTTCCACTTCCTTTTTTAGCTGCAATGTGCGAAGAAGTCTTTACATGCTGTCCGCTTTAGAGTCTTTGCATGTGCCTGGACCTAAAACAAGGTTGAGCGACAGGTTGAGCTGCATGCATTCCAACGAACTGCAAGGTCGCACGGTATAGATAGTGTGACACTATATATGTGACGTCATTAACATTCGATATTATTAAAGTAAGGTACACGAGTTACTTGTAAAAAATTCTAGCTATATCTTTAATTTTCTATTTAATCGTCTTCTGTGCACTGGCAACAAAACTAAAAAAAACGAAAATAACTCAATTCCTTTGCGAAAATTCCACTAAAAAAGAACTTCCACCAAAATGTTTTCTTGTATAAGCTCAAAAATATTTGCTATATGCTAATGATAACCTTTGTAAAGCTAATTACGAAAACAATAATCTTTTGAATTACATAAAGCGATAATGATATTTACACAAAAGATTACTAATAAATCTTTTCTTTGGAAAGAGGCTTGGTTGCTATTGACAACAACATGACTTACTGAACACAAGCATGGCTTGCTTGCATACTTAGCTTTCGGTATCGCTCAAAAAAAGACTATTATACATTAGAAATTTCGGCTAGCTTAACTTAACATGGATCTCATTGATCTTATTGCTGACTCTAAAACCGATAGCCTCCCACCAGGTTTTTTGCGATCGATTAAGATCAAATATCGACAAGAAGCTTCACACGTCTTTCCGAAGGAAAAGCAAGCAAGCTTGGTCGAACAAGACGGGAAAATGGATTTTGTTCGAGCTAAAACAGCTGCTTCTGATAAATCTACTCCTGTAAGTTATATTCCTTGGAAATTTAAAAAAAATTTATGATGGGAGATCTAGAAAGTAGCATGATGCAGATTTTAAGAAGAGGAAAATGATTGTTTGTTTACAAATTGTGCAACTTATAGGACAGAGATGCCTGCAGATCGTAGACGTACGTTAACTAAACGGTCTTTTTTCAACACTTTGCTGCATTTAGATGTTCATTTAGATTATTAGTATTGTAAAAGACCTCGTTTCCGATCGATTTATGTATTTTAAATACTTTTAATTTTTTTATACATTTGACCCCAGTGCTTGCCCATTATAGTAGTATATCAGTTTTAATTTTTTAAAAGAAAATTCATTTTTTGCGCAAACTCCTTGTATTGATTGTATGAGCTGCAAAAATTGATATCATATCTCTTCTAAGAAATAAGCTCAAAGTTTTTGAAAAAAAAATTTTTCTGAACTTTTTAATTGTTCATACCTTTTAGCTACATGCCCGCAGGCGCTGTCTACTGTAATTCAATCCAGCGGTTGTGCTCAATAGACAAGATCGGGGAACATCACTACTAAAAGTTTCATCACTGACAGTTTTTAATCTATTTATATTATCTTACAAATACTAGAAGAATTCTCGAATTTTCTTTTTTACTTACTGACATAGCATTTTGTGTCAGATGTTTGAAAATGAGTTGTTTACAAATCAAAGAATTTCAGTAAACTCTTTTTTTTCAGAGTTTCATGGAATGGAGAGTTCCTACAAGACTGGTTACAACAAGACCACAAGCACCCATACCACCAACACCAGCGACCAGTAAATGATTTTATCATTATTATTTGTACAAGCAAATGTCAACCCATAATATACTGGTCTTTCCACTTACTAATTTTGATACAGTGCAAATATATTAAACCAGAGATACGGCATTCTATGCTTGTCTCCATGGGAGGACTACCCTATATCAAATCTTAGTGGCATGAACAGGGTATCATATTATTGTACTTTATTTTTTGGATTTAGTCCAAATTTACTATCATACTCGGTATATAAAGTTAAATATAGAAACTAGAATATTATAACATTTTGAATTCAAAAATCATAATCAAAAAGTGTGAAAAATCTAGCCAAAAATTGTCTATTAGCGGTCAATATAGCACTCTATGATACACTATATTAACAGAAGTTCAGACAGCTCAATACAGGCAAATCATATGCACCAAGAAACAACATCAGTTTTTCACACCAGTAATGATAATTTGATAATTGACAAGTTTGACGTATACTTTTAGGAGGGTTTGTGTCTAGAAATCAAGAGAGACTTAAATTATCTTCACGACTCTCAGCAATGACTTTGAGATCAGTTGGCAAACTTGATCCCCCTCCTGTAGGCGATGATATAAAACAATGTAAGTCTGAAAGATATTTTATTAAAATGGAGTTTAATTTCATTGTAAAATTAGAGACCATATTTAAAATTAAGTACCATTTGGTTGAAGATACCTGTTTTGCATTTAATATTACTATGCCAACCAATGAAATTCTAAACTTAATATTACATACTGGTATTTAATTTGTTAATTTTTTTTTTTTTTTTTTATTTTTTATTTTTTTTTTGTTGAAAAGTACCAAGGGTTTGTTCTGTCAAGTCAGCAAGAAAGTCACCCATGACCAAACTTAATCCAAGTTTACCAAAGGTATGATTAAAGAATTGTATATGTAGGAGACAGATATTAAGGTAACCCTTGAGTTTGACAGTCTTCCCTTTGATTGAAGTGCCTAACACTTTTAAGTTTTTAAGGACCATGTCCAAGCTGGGAGTTTGAAGTCATTTGAAAGCTCTTAATGTCCATGTTTTTCTAATAAAACTGACAGTCACTTAAACAACTGACTTGTCAAATGAATATTTATAAAGCAAGCCACCAACTAAGTTGGACTCCCTTATAATTTGTTTGATTATTGCAGTCCTTTGTGCAGTGACTGTCATAATTTTCACCATTCATTATTCTGATGGTTTGGCTGTAATAATAGTTGTAATGTTGTCATTGTTTTATAAGATCAAAACACCACAACAAGAAGAAAAAGAGGGGATATCTTCCCGGCCATTGTCCAAAGATAAAGAAACTATGTCAGCACAAGGTAAAACAAGACTACTAGGATAGCCCTGGGGGAGGGGTTAATCTTCTTTGTTTGAATTAAAATATCTCTTATTTCACATTAGGAAAAATGGTATTGAATAGAATTATGGCAGAAGCTGAAAAAGGGAATACACAGGTACAACTTAAATATAATTAGGTAAAACACAAATACTAAAACATTTTTGTCATGATGAAATTTCAACAGACAATTTGTTTCCTTTTCAGGCAACTAATTCCAGTATTGTTGATGCTGTTGATAAGTGGCTTGTTACAGCTACTGAAAAGGGTAATACATTACATTAACAAAAATTGTCTTAATGATATTCATTTTATAGTTATATTTTTTCATTGACTAATTCATCCAAGTTTCTTGTTTCATTCCTTCAATTTTGTGGTAAAATATACATGAAATGCACCATCTGTTCGTGTGCAGTTTTCCATTTAGAATACCATGATGATGAATAAAGGAGTGGTTGGTGTACTCTTAATTGGTGCTGCTTGCCTCTGTAATTTCCATAAATATACTGTTTTTTTGTTGTTTTTGTTTTTTTTTTTTGTTCATAATCATTTGTAAACAGTTTGATTCATCATTAGCAATTGGGTCAATAGCACAGATTCTTTTAAAAATTGTTCTTGTCAAATCATTGTTTTGAACTGGCTTTTTGAGTTGATCTTTGATGTATGTCAGCACTATATAATGTATTGTTTATGACTTGATGTAATCATGTATGTGATTTCTACTGTCATGTCTTCAAAGTCTTTCCCAGCTATTCACATACAGCAATATTACTAACCATACACGAATCTCTTGTTTTGAATGAATTCTCCCTGTATTATTAAAATTCTTCTCTCTATTATCCTTTTTTATTCTGTCTACTTCTACATATGTAAATATTAATATGACTGTACATTTTATGTAGAGCGTGAAGTAGCTCTCAAGTTCTTCTCCACACTAGCTGGTACCAGGGCAGAAAACCTCACTGCCCCCATGCAGAAATACCACACCCATACAGAAGGGAACTGCCGATACTGTGATGGTGATAGGATTAATGAGACTCTTGACACTTTAGCAAAGTAAGAAAAGTTATAGTGAATCCTAGTGTGTGCTATGTACTATCCCAATTGTTCTATAAATCTTTGTTGTTATTAACTTTTTCAACATCTATATGATCATAATCATCAGTATGATCATCACTAGCATCACCCTATAATCAGCGTTTGCAGTAAGTTGCAGTATCATCTCAGGGGTGTATCCAGGATTTGTCATTACTAGGGTCCGAACATAACAAAATAATATGTCAATAATTTGTCACTGTTTCATCATATCAGACCTCACCAACGATCATATCTTTTTTATCTTTTAGCTTTGAAATTGGGCCCCCCTTGCCCCCTGGCTCTCTCCCTTAGATATATTTCCTGCATCTATATCTAGCTAATAGTTCTTTTCTCATTAAAAGGAGAGATACAATATTCTCCAGGAGTAAACCACTCCACAAGCGAGAGCCCAACATTGGTAACAGTTCTGTCTACCAAAAACCAAGACTTCAGCTGTCATCAAGAATACGCCGTTCATACCAGACCTGGCACCATCTTCCAGTATATAACTACAACGATGGTGTACCTAACAAGAGTTCCATGTTCACACAACCCCATAAGTATATCGGTCGGCATTTCAGTATTCACCCAGAGTGGGGTCTGCATAGTGGCGTCAAGCCTACTGCTTACTGATAGACTGATTACTTTTGATGGGATGTTGTGAACCATGAGTGTATGCACAAAATCTTTTGAGAAATGAAAGTGCTAAAAATGACAATTAGTGCATATTATACATACTTGTGTTGTGTGAATACTACAATATGCACATATCATCTTAAAACTTAGAGGCCCAAGTCAAATACCAGATGTAACAGCCCACCACTCCCCCCCCCCCCAAAAAAAAAATAATAATAACAACAAAAAAAAAAACACTTATTTATTTGATTGATGAAGAAATGTGAATTTTCAATGTGAAAAATAGAATTGAATTAATAAATCATGTTTATCAAACTATTGCAGATCAGAACAATTTCTGGTGTAGTTGTCATTCTGCCAGTGTCAGGTTGTATCGAAAACGAAGACCCTCGAAAGCAAAGACCTAAGACCCTGGAAAACCTAAGACCCTATTTATTTCTACGGTTTTCGCGAGAATTCCTTCAAATAACAATAAATAAATACATTTCCTCACCAAACGACGTGTTTTTGTCGCGAAAAACGTACAAATGAAATAGGGTCTTAGGTTTTCCAGGGTCTTAGGTCTTTGCTTTCGAGGGTCTTCGTTTTCGATAAAAGCGCCAGTGTCATAAGCATTCTAGTTTATAATAACTAAAAAATCAATGCATGTAAGGAGAATAGTCATACAGCACGAGAATAGCTCACTCTATCCCATCCCTCATCACATTTCTAAAGGCTCCTCCGACTCATAATATGCAAAACGAAAAAAAGGGGAAAATCAAATATTTAAAAATATACTGTTCCGATTTCAATTTACCGAATAAGGATATAAGGTATTTTCTCGAAAATGCCAACAAAATGAAATTTATTTCTTAACACAATTACCCTCAAAATTCGTTGAAAATGTGAAAAATGCAAGTGGGATGGGCGTCTGTACATCCCGCGAGGAAGTAGACGTCATACTTTCCGGTGGCAAACCGCTGGTACAAATAATCGCTTGCTCATACATTCTACAGTCAACAAACAAGAACATATTTAGTGAGGAGTTTGTATCTTTTCGAAAAATGGACAAATACACACGAATAGTACAGAATCTACTAGCTGCAAGGATTAAACTAGTAGCTGTGGATTTTGATCTAACTATTTTAAATGTCCATACGCGTGGTGCGTGGCAGTTCACGAGTAAGATGCTCGCTACAAGAGTTCGACCATGTTTTCAACAGTTCTTGACTGTGGCAGTCAACTCGGACCTTCACGTTGCTGTTGTAACTCAATCTCCACAAGTTTCTTTAATACAAGAAGTCTTAGAGCAGGCTTTGCCTGATTGTGATACGGGAAGAATAGTTATTCGTGGAGCAGATGGTTCGTGGAAAATGTTGAAAGGAGTTAGCAAGGAGGGTACGTAAACTCTGCAATACTTGCACGGGAATATTTCCATCGAGCCTATAAGCAAATTGCACAATTACGGTATGCATGAATTAAAACTCAAATTCTCGTTTGGTAATTGTATCATTTTCCAGAATTTCATCATCTTATTTTTAAAATTGCCGCCTAAGATTTGTCAGTAATGTACAATTTAAGTGTAGTATTTACTATTACAAAAAAGTTAAGCTTTAATAATATCAAATTTGAACTTGTGGGAACGTTCTATTTAGATTTCAATAATAAAGATTCATGTTAAATTATTATATATAATTTAATGTTAAATTATTATATATATTTTTTTAATTTTGTAGGATTTTGTATGCAAGCTCACTAATATCTCATTTATCAATTAAATTACAATGTACAAATATTAAATTAACTGTACTTGAATAAATGAAATTAGAATGTTCTATATTATAATAACTCCAAATATTACAATAAAGTTTGGGCATTATCATAGTCAAAACTCGTCATCATTTGAATTTTATTGTGATGTTCTAACAAAGATATGAATTTTGTTCTCAGGGTCATTGATATCGTTCAAAATCACTGATCATTAAATTGTAAATCATATTTCTTACACTTCAAGTAGTTTCATGATATTATTCATTTGTAACAACTTGAACAAGTCATTAAGTGATAATTTAAAATTGTTACTCTGAGACATGACATTTATTTTTCATAATAATTATTGACACTTCATTAAAAGATTTTTTTTGTTATTTATCAATGGCTTAACTTGTTCTTTTTGTTAACTTCTAAATTCCTTTTTTTTTACAGGTAAACAACAACACATAGAATCGGCAATAAAATACCTTGAGAAAACACGAAAAGCAAAAATATCAAGCAAAGAAGTCCTATTAATGGATGATGATACTAGCAATTTGGAATTGGCTAGAAGTTGTAAGATGAATACATTACACATTACAGATGATAATAGTCTGGATGCATTGTTAGAACAAAGGTAATGATTAATGCTTGTAAAGCAACATAACATGATATTGATACAAAGATGTGTAACTTAAAAAAATACAAACTAAACAGAGTATTGTGTGATAAAGTAGAGCATAGGTGAGAATAGTCTTGAGAAAGACTGTTTGTGCTTTCTGAAGTTTTGGCAACTTGCACCGAAGTACTCTTCATAGTAAAAGTTTGAAAAGACAATAGTCCGTTTGACTGGTTTCTTGTACCACTAGGTTTTCTCTGATGTGTATATAATTAATAAACTGCATGGGTAATGAGCGAGCATCAGACTCAAAACTATTATATGAATGAGATTTGTAAAATATTTATTTAGGTAAGAACATTTTTCCAATTCAATGTGCCGCACTTTCTGTTTCCTTGTGTGCGCAAGTTAAACTATGTTCATATATTCTGCTGACACTTGTATGAAATATGTGTCACAAATAATCACTTAACCATTGATTGCATGTGTATTACTTTAATCACTAATAAATCATAATTATAATCTTTTCCAGGGAGTCTACATGGTATACATAATATACATATTTAATCAAGGTATATAGCTCTTCCAATTTAATCATTCTAATATTAATAGTGAGTTCTTGCAGTACAAATGGAACACAGTGAGCAAGATATTGCATGTCTACTTGACGTCAAGTTTCTTGAGTGAGACTGTTCCTAGGTCTTAGTAAGGCCAATTTACAAGACAACAAGTTACAAGTATTCCAATGGTCTGAGAATCACTTACCAGTAATGCTTGAGTTGCATAACCTTACAACTCACCATATAACACAAATTGTGTGCAACAAATTGCAATTGCACTAGCCAGCATTCTTTGTCAAAACTGCATGCAGTGACAACCAGGTGATCATAACACATTAGTCAACATTGTTTGCACAAGGGTTCCAACAACACACAACATCAAATAAAACCACTATATCAAAAACATTAGCACAAGTTAGTTATGATGTTTTTGTTGTTGTTATTTTCAGGTTGAGGACAAGCCATGTGTAAATCTAATAGTATATATTTTCTAACAATTGCTAAACTTCATTAACAGTCTTTGTACTAGACAAGGTTTTGATAATAATATCTTGACACTCTTCATGTCACTTGTAAAACAAGACACCAAATCATGCAAATAACAGATTTGTTAGACAGAGTAGACTACAAAATAGTGCACAATACAAATAACCACATAAATCTATGCTCTCAAAGATATTGTTCAACAGGGATGGCCCTGACCCTAGCCAGTCAGAACATGTTTTTGTATACAATGTGGTCAAAATGGGTATTTGGGATATCTAAGTACACATCAGATTTAAATTGTGCCATGTTCAATGGCCTTTATATTGTTAAATATTGGCCACTTTTGAATTTGGTCGTGTCCAGTGAAAAAATAATAATTGTCAAAAATAGTTATATTACCAGCTATCATACAAGGCCGAGGGTGATCTATAAGAACTATCAAAGTGCCCATACCAAAGCAGCAATCAATAAGAAGTATTACAGCAATACTTTATGGTAATAGTGGGTCCTGTATTTGTAACTCTAGGGTCAGTTGCACAAAGTTTGTCTTAAGTGGATAGAGCTATCAAGAAACTCAAAACGAATTCTCTGCAGTTGATAATTGGTATCCTGTGTATAATGTTATCCAGCAGGCTTTGTACAACAGGCCCCAGGTGGATTCTGACCAGTAAAAGACAATAAAATAGGTCAGATAAGGTAATATGACATCTTATGAAAAATGACATACTATATTTTTGGTTATGAATATTTAGTTTTATTTGCTGAACAAAAATATGGTGGCCATGTAATATAGGAAATAGGAGTGAGCATGGATCTTGGTTGACACAGAACTGACAAAGCAGTTTTGAATGGCTTTTTAGTATGAATCAATCTTATCATTTGTCATTTTCAAAAGACTAATATCTTTTTCAGCCAATCTTTTCAGTCACTTGTCATTTTCAAAAGACTATTGTCAAATGTTTAGCCAATTTTTTCATTTGTCATTCAAGAGGGTCTGTCATGACCTGGTTGGTATATTACATGGGCTGGTTGTATGAAGCCTGAATAGAGTTAACCATTGGATAAAAGTTATCCACTCTATAGGATTCCTTTAGAATTTATCTGGCAGATAGGGATAATGCTATCCTGGCTTCATACAACTGGCCCTAAGGAGCAAATGTGTCATTCAAATATAGCCATGCTTATTGCTTGCTTATAACAACCTTATGTATGCATGAACTTTTTACTGTAAAATTGTGTCTACACATGAGACATGTCAAGGGTGTGTGTTTTGTTGCACAAGCTCAAAATAATATTGTGTGTGCTGAATGGTTGAATTTTTTGCAAGTATATTATTAAAAGGTAATAAAATGGTTTCTCGTTCAATTTTGATTAATTTGCACACAAACTCTTTGAAAAACAAACTCGTGCAAATTAATTCCAAATTGAACTTGAAACCATCTTATTACCTATACTAATAGCACACTTATATAACACAGTGAATTTGTAATAATTAATAAATACCAGCTTAGATATTGTATATTTAGTCCATTTCATGTATTTGTATGTCCATTGGATAATAATATTGATCATAAACATCCACATGTATGTACAGTCTTTGGTCATTATACATTAAGGTTTGTTTTATGTCTACTACCATTTAAGGATACCAATATTTAAATAGTGTGAGTGGTGCCTAGCAAACATAACTGTAGTACAATTTTGAACAATTGATTAGATCACAACATGAAAACCTACATAGTTACATCCATATTTTATTTGATAAAGCAGGTTAAGAATATGGCAGCTAATGGTGATGTCAACCTGTGACCAACTTTAACAAGGTTAAAAATATGAATTATTTAAACTATTTATATGCATACTGCTATGTCTACGTTTTTAAATAAACAGCAATCAAAACTGATGAATTGCAACATAAGAAGAGTGTAAGGTTGCAGATTTTTGCGTGTCACTTTAAAACTGTACCACTTAATATAATCACATGTAACCATGACTATTTAAAAGAACCTTGAAAGCACTGCTTAGAGCCATTGAAGAAAAGGTGGGATGATAAGTGCTTGTTTGTTCCAGAAAAACTGGCGGGTTTGCATCCTAAAGTACATAGGAACATGCACAATACCAGAAACAAGAGACAATATTATTTGTATTATCGATACTCGAGACAAATCGCTTTGAAAATTGCGTAAATAAAAAATGTGTAGCCAGACCTTGCAATATGTTTGTATGAAATTTGACGCAATTCAGTCATGGGCTGCAATGTACAAAAACAATAAAACTATCTAATATCTATCTATCAATCTAACTTCATGTACTGTTCAAATAGACCTTTCAATTAAATCAATCAAGCATTTTATTTGCACTTTTAAGTTAACACAGTTGAAATTAAGGAAATTAAAATTATATAACAGATTTAAGAGTACAGACCATCTTACACTTACAAATTTTGAAAGGACGATTTTCGCACGATAAGTTGCAGTTTATAAAAATGATTTTTTTCATGAATCAGACCATGCGCTAATTACAAAATGACAAGCATGCACATGGTACAAATCTACTGTTTTCAAGTGAAATCACCATCAAAATTTCAAACAAGTTTGGATTGACTGTAATCACCAATCACCACGAGATTTGCATGCTGTTTATACATGTGATTTTGGCTTCCAACAAGCCTGTTTAAGACAGGCTGCCTAGCTTCCAAGTTATTACAGTGATAATCATGCAAGAAACACACTGCAAAATTTGTTGGTGTAAACAGGACAGATGTCCAGACTTAATGATTTAGTATAAGAAAAAAATGCATAGACATATACACAAAAATTAAATTTTACAATTTAAGACAACAGCTAATATTTGTTTTTCAACCAATCAGTTATCATTTCAAATATTATTAAATCATGTCAGTTATTTATGTGCTATTAAATCCATTGAGCAAGTTAATTAGTCTAATAATTTGTCTATATTATCACAAAAATCCGTTTTACACAATGTCTAAATCTGTACTCTCATTGAGCTTTGCACACGAACAAGCTACTGCAAAAAAAATATCCTATTTATCACAGGACTTCATTTTATCAAATACTTTTACTATCGAAACAATTATACATCACCAACTTTGTCATGCACGTCAAATGTAATTTCCGTGCCCTCATGACATGTACCTTGTTTTACAGCAAAAATCTGTGGCCACCTATAATTTACACACAAGCAATCAAGACTGACTGAAATGTAGACATACAAGTATGTGGATACATTATTTATTGATGGGCACAGATTTTTGTATCCTGCTGTAAAATTAATAATTAATTTCATAAAAAAAGATTGGAAATGAATTTCACCAATATCATCATATAACCATGAATAATTTAACACTCTTCCTTTCCAAATGCTGTGCCAGGTTTTTCGCTCTGATTATACGCAAACTTTGTGTATTTCCAACATTATAGATACGATAGAGGTGAAGACTGTGTCCTTGTTCAAAAGCGAAACGCAATTCTGGTATGGAAATTTCAAAATATTCTTTATCATCAGTAGAAGTTGATTTCACTTCAATGTAAGTGACTATAGCTTTGGTATTCCCATCAGTGGGTTTGTCTGTGACTTGAAGGTCAAATGGTGATGTTAAATTTTCCTCTTGACTCATCCAGATAATCTCACGTTCCAAGCCATCTGGCAATGGTTCTGTTTTGAGATGCTCAAAGACCATCTTTTCCCCAAGGTAACCTACATCGATTGAATTCTCAGAACCTTTGTTTAGAGACAGGTTTGGTGACAAAGTATCGATGTGTTCCTGGGAAAGTTCTTCAAAGTCCAGGTCTTGGATCGGGATTGGTACATGTGGTGAATACACTGAAGGTAAACTATTGCCAGTTTTTGGTGTAGAGGACTGTATCACTTGCAAAGCTGGTGTACTTGTCAGGATACTTTCATTAGAAGGATAAGGCACTTGGGCAAGTGGAGAAGAAACTCCCCCTGCAGGTTGAACGGTGGTTTCTTCTGACTGTACACTATTATGAGCTGTTCCTGTTTCTGTTGATGGCTTGATATCACTGCTTGTGGCAGCATGCTGTTGGACTTGACCTGCACCTTTTGGTGCACTCTGGGAATGCACTTGACTTTGTGATGCCTCATCCTTTATATCTTTCCTAGCTCCAGATTCTGATGTTTTCTCTGTGCTTATTTGAGCAGAGGGTGCTTTAATGTAGGAAGACAACTGGGATCCTTCAAGACCTTGTGATTCTTTACTCATAGATTCAGGAGCTGCCGGTTGGGGCCACAATTCATCAGCTTTCTGTTTTGTTGGGTTATGTTCTTGTACCACTGGATGTTTCCCACTAGTTGAAGACCTAGGTGGCCAACAGTACATTTCACCATCATTATCATGTCGCTTCTGCCTTTGAACAGGAGGTGGCAGGAAGGTGTCCATGGCAGGTGGTTCTGGAGACGGTGGGGCTTCTGGTTCAGGGACAAACCATGGCTCTTCATTATCAGGAAGGTTGGATACTTCTTGCTGCTCAAGAAAGCCTTCCAATTCCTTTTTATCATCAAGTTTGGTACTTAAAACATGCAAAAACAAGTCAAACTTGTTGGAGTTTCCTGTGCCAATGAATATCTTAATGATAGCTTTATTTAAGGCATCCTTGCTATTGGACTGCTGTTGAACAGAGTATAAGTGAAGTGTGCTACCAATTTCCACAGAGCCATATTCGATGTCTTGGACAACAACAACATCTTGAGTGAGACCCGTCAATTGATACACAACCTCTAATTTTTCCACAGTAGCAAATGTCATCTTTGAGAGAACCCTACCAAATGATTTCTCTTGGAGTTGGTAGTATCGATCTTCTAGATGGAAATACAAGTATCTTTGGATATAAGGTACTACCTAAAAATTCAATATATCACTGATTACTAACTTGAACAGCCTTTGGTTAATGGTAACTGAATGGTTTGTGTTCAGTTGTGAGCAATGCAAGTAATAAGATGGTCAAATGATAGTAAAATATATCAACAGTGGATCCCAACCATTAAAAACCATTTTTATTTGGATCACCTACTGATGACATAAATCTTTCCATGTTCTATATCATTGGTGTCTTAGAATGCATTATCATATTTAATTTCATCACTATTATTGCAGGAGCACTCTCACCTTATGAAAATAGATCTGTGTATCATAGCATTGATACTGAGCATTTTTGGGCTGTAACTCTTCTCTCATAATCTCACTGAGCTTTGAAATTCCACAAGCACTAAAGAAGGCCTTTATATGGTGTTGTTTTTTCTCCTCCAGTGATTTTGACCTCTTAACTAAATGTAACCTTGCCTTGACTTGGGAGCTTTCTAAAGTGATAAAGTAGACACCCTTCTCTTTTTCAAAGATCTTCTTCAGATGTTTATTGTCAGAGTATATGGGTTTCTCTGACAAAGTGATCCATTTCTCACCACATGGAAAGATTGCCACTTCTTTAAAATTCTGTTGAAAGTACTGAGCCAAATCTTTGTTGATTTTCAAGCTTTCATTGGAATCTAAGTGATCAGATGTTGGCTGATGAGTCAGGAGACATTTCTCGCCAAGAACTGCAAATATCTTAAGGATGGGTTCTATAACTGTAGGCGTAGGCACAGAGCTTTCCTCCACAAGAACAGCAGCCATTTTTATGTATTCATCTGATTGTGGTGTTAAATCAACTTTCAAGTCCAATCTGAGGAAATCGTGGCTATTATGGTAATGTGTGCTGAGAAGCTGTTGCTTTGGTGTGTACTTCTTAGTTTGCTGTAGTTGCAGTGTAACACCAGATGGATCATTCCAACAGACCTCTTTCAAGGAGAAAAACATTCCTTGGACCCTCTTGCTGGGATCCTGTGATGATTCTTTGGGGACAAAAATAAGTGCGCTCTTTTTGAAAGCATCTGCTATGGTCTTTGAAGTTGGAGATTTGAATCTTTCATGAAGAAATGCAAAGACATTCCTCATGTGATGTATTGATGTCTTAAAACCTTCTACTCCTGAGTTCTGTGCACTGCTTGACCAGTCACTTAGATGTTTTAGAAGATCTTCAACGGAGATAGTAGACACTAATCCAATAGAGTCTATAAATGCCTTGTCTTCCAGCTTGGCAGCAGTATACCTTACATGTTCATCCAAAAGCATGTGTAGTTCCTCAGTATCACAAAATAGCTTTCTTGGCACATCACACGATTTTGACCCAAGAGCAGGCAGCCAAGGCCCTTCTCGAAGATGAATCATGAAAGATGCCAAAGTTTTTACACCCCCAATCTCTTGTTCTTTAATGTCTTTCACAGTGATGGGTTCTGCATACTTTGAATATTGTTTCTCCCAGAGTTGATCAAGGGTTTCAGCAATGACTTTAGCTTGTACAGGGTCTTTACATTCATTGGCCATGAACTCTTCTAGTTCGGCACAATAATAGTCGTCAACAATGTAACAGCCATCCGAGGTAGGTGGCCAGTCATTGTGGTAGCTTGCCCATAATGATGTGCTCTGAAATCAAAGTAAGAACAATAATATTATCAAAATGCTTACAGTCAACGCACTTCACGCATGAACGGTAAACTTCAAGATTTGAAATGAATAATCGATTGTTAGAAACGAATACTCGAATCTTCGTTTGAATACACGACTATTAAAATGAATATTCCAACCTTAAATTTTAAGAATCAAATCTTTATTTGGTCTTTGGTTTATAAATAAACGTTTTTGATGCAGAAAAAAATCTGCCAAAAAAACATGGTCCTTCTGAAATGTGAGTCGTCGAGACGTCAAAACAAACAAGTCGACCGCTGATTACACAATGTTCATTGAAATATGGCGTAAAACAAGGAGGGAGGATTCTATCTTCCCGGACGTCCATTGCCTAATTATTTGAGACAAGAAATCATTGATATGTATAATGGTTGTGAAAGTATTTCTAGAATTTCCAAAAAATTATCGTATGAGATAACTCTGGGTCGCATCAAGCTGAAAAAATTTCCCTTTGTGCGGTCTTTCATCAAATTGAAAGAGTCTAACTCTTCTTTTTTTTGTTTTACTTTACGTTCTAAATCCTTCACTTCACTTTTTGATTTGCTAATTTCACATTTCTGTTCCTGGTGTAAAGTTAAAATGCCGCATTCGTGGAATCCCTTACATGTCGGAAGTCGACAAGATTTTGAGACCTTGTTTCCTTTATAGTGGCAATTTGTGCAGGTAAAGTTACCTCTTCCATGCCACGCCCGTGATGGTGGTGCTTCTTGAAGACTCTGGAGTTAAGCATTTGCTATATCTAGCTCTTCTTCTAATCTAACAAGTTCGTTTTTCATCTGTGTCGATGTTGCTTTGAACGGATTGTCACTGCAGACGACATTTTCATTCCGAGACTGTTCAATGTTGTTAGAAATAACCCCCGCATTACTTGTGGATTTTTGAGAAAACTTGGGTTTCTCGTCGACAAAGATAGCGTAAGACTCATCGTCTTTGACCACTGCACATTTTTCTAGAGTCATGTTTTTCTCTTGCTCTTTGCTAATTGGCATTGATCCTTTAAATAAAAAGTTAAATTGTTCTGGTAGTAAATCACCAACTTTATTGTGTACTTCACGCCGTACTTGAATTAATGGTTTGGGTAAAAATTCTGTCACGTTTTTTCCACGAAAGCCAAGCACTTTTCTTCTTTTGTCACAATTTTAAATACCACCTCAGTCATTCTTCCCACGATACTAACTGCAAAAACAGACACAGCAGGATAAAACGTGGAGAAGCTAGACAGTTGTCTGTCTCGAAATGAAACTGACAAGATATGCAAACTAATCATTTCAGTACGCAATGTCTTAAGATAAAACGCGGAGGCTAATAACAGCCTTTATAGTAAAAACGTTTTTGATATTACGAAAAAGAAATAATATTAATCAAATCTTTATTTTGGACATATGTTTCTTCATTTTATTCTTTGAATAATCATTTCGAATTTTTCATTCTTCATTTTGAATAATGGAATATTCATTTTGAATAATCCAAGAATCGCAAAAAATGTGTTCATGCGTGAAGTGCGTTGACTGTAACAGCTTGGGCTAATTGAAGTACAATGAAGGACAAAGTGTTAGTAGCATGTTTCATTGACAGCAGATGAGGGTCTGTGCACTTTGAGGGTTGAGACATTGCTTGAGGCCCTTATCTCAGAGTCTGTAATGAAGCAACACATCTTCACTTTTAAGCCAAAGATTATAAGATATTGTAAAACACCACAAGTCAAATTATTACATTAACAAGTAGTTGTGGTGATTGCAACATGATATCCCATCCTCAATGATTGAATATCAAATTCAAATATACCATGTACAATCTTAAACCATCACTGCAATTATTCTCAGGGGCCGCGGAGAGGGAGGGGCTGCCCGGGCTTCAGCCCGGGCACTTTTTTGAGGATTTTTTTTATAAAATAATAATAATGATGATAATAATAACGCAGCCACTAATTTAAAACTTTCGGCTGATTTTACAATACGACGGATTATTCTTTTATTTCGCTTGGGTTCCCTGTTTGTTAAAGTCACGTGACCAATCTGGCGCACGCGTGTGGAGTTGGCGGTAAACAGCCGTGATACAGCAAGAGTGTCGAGTGAAGCGACTGTGTCAGTCAGAAGTGAGATGTCATCGAACTCGAAAATTACTTCTTTTTTTAAAAGAAAAGAAGACAGTAAGTATTATTTTTCCTTTGTTTACACATATTTGATCCGTTTTTAGGTTCGTGTGTGCTATTTGAGCTGTAATTAGCTTCGAAATTAGCTAACACGACGTCGAATAATTTGTTTCAAGCTGCAGTTGATCAAACACTAAAACCAAAAGAAATAACGTCGAAAATCATAATAATAAAGATTCTTATGTTGTATAGAATTAACTTTCTTTCTGGCCGGAAATTAAACAAAGAACATATTTTGTGACTTTTTTCAGCCGAGATTAATTTTGAAGAATGTGAACCACCTCGTGCTCCCAGTCCCAGCCACGACGGTAATGATGAAATTGCTGATATCAGTGATATTGAAAGTAAGTTTGACTTCTAACTTATGCAAAAGATATATCGCTGAGTACAAACAAGAGGAGACTATTTTCACACTGCATCCTTTCATAGTTAGTAACTATGATCCTTTACAATAAATGTTAAGTAGCTGCTGCAGTAAAGGTGACTTGCAAATTGGGCTTCCTGTGGTAAACAACGCACGGAAGCCGGCTAAGTCATCTTTTTTCGGACCCCCAACCTAAAAAAATCGGGATCCGTCCTTGATTTAGCTGTGACATTTTCTGAATGGTGTAATTAAATTGTGCGGCCTGATATAGCCCAATAATGAGCCACCAGGTTTTCGTTTTAAGTAAAGTCATTATATTTAGGGGGCGAATATTTAGTAATAGATATTTAGTAAATTTTCAGAGAGAGAAATTGTTTCTACTCTATCGTGAGTCTAATCATTTATTGATGTAGATGGTAGAATTGTAGGCGGCAAGCGTTAACTGCCCCAACAATCTCAGGAAAAAAAAAAACAAACAAACAAGCGTTTAGACCACCTTTAAAACAAGAATGAAGTTTTGAATTCATAATGCCTTAAAATCTTAGTTGAACAATTTTAGATTTTCAAGTCCCATTTTGTCAATTTTTATGCAGTTTAAATTTGAGCAATAGTAATTTTTTTAGCCATATTTAAATACTTACGTAATTCAACTTTGGCTTTAAATTATCTATCTATCTGTTACCATAGATGATGCGGGCGAGGTCTCGACTCAAGCTACAGATGCGAGCGGCATTCTTGCTCTACCAAACGAGCTCTTGCTCTCAATTTTGAGCTATATCCCACCAAGAGATTCCATCATTCATGTTTCACTTGTTTGCAAGCGTTTTCACGTATTGGTAAATAGAAGAGCAGATTTATGGAAATCTTTTGGGAGTTTGAATGATTACGGGTGCATTAGCTATAATAAGACAACATTTGACGCAATATTTTGTCATGCTGAGTTTTTTAAACACCTGTATTTCAATGGCGATTTTAAACATTTAGTGCTACAAGTTTCGATGGAATATATATATAAAACTCTTGCAACGTGCTGCAATGTAATTGTTCTTGACTTGACTTCTAATTTTATTATTGAAGATATATCTTTCATTGTTTATTTGCCTTTACTACAGGATTTGTCAATAGAATGGTGTGTAAATTTAAAACCAGTTACTGCCAGAGCTGTTTTGACATCTGAGGATATTTGCCCTAACTTGAAAATGTTGAATATGCGAAAATGTGATCAATTTACAAAATTCGACATTCTTTCAATCGCTTTCTTCCGTTCTTCTCTTGAAAAACTGAATATTTCTGACGTTGAACGTTACAGTGTTCAATGTGTTCGCAATATTGTTGAGATTCTTCCTTGCCTGGAAACACTGATTATATCAGCAGACATTCTAACGAACGATATTCAGGAGTGGGAAGATCTAAAGAGGCAGTTCCCATTCCTTTCTTATTATGTCGTGTAAACTAACCAACACAGCCCTAGCGATTTAGTTTTAAATATCCAAGCAATGCTGATAAAATGACTGTATTAAGTATATTTTGTCGTTTATAAACTTTGTCATTATTTTAAAAACTGGGGGATACCCCTTGGATAATTGTAAAACTGTAGACCTCTTAACTTGGAAACTTGAAGGGCTCAGTAGGCGGTAATAAAAGCCATTTCTGAATTTACTTTACCAACCTTTAAAGGGCCTGAGTCAGCCACTCCTTTGTTATTGTTTCCATTCAAAATTATAAGGCGAATTACATGTAGAAATCTCGAACTAAACATCTAAAAGCAAAGGTTCATATTTGATTTACCAAATTCAATCGAAAAGATCGTTCTACATTCTTTAACTCGGCCGATGGAAATGGATGCTTTCACTGTCTTGGTATGTTTGCTATGGTGTCAAAATGGCGGCTGATACAGGTCCTTTAATATGGTGTTTAAACCCGTTGTTAATTTGTTAATATATTTGCATAAAATTTGTTAAACAAAGAACATTCAATGTACATTAAGGTAATAAACCATATTAATATAAAAACTGGTATCTTGTTATGCAAGCATGCAACGCTTTCCACAGGAGCACTGATCTCTTTTCTATCATCGTTTTTTATGTCCTGCAGATCCACAGCCATCCACTAGCCAGCATCTGCCCAATGAAACACAAGTAGAACCTACTGCATTCAATGAGCCATTCCAGCCGAAAAATTTCAACTTCCCAAAGAAAAAAATTGGAAAACAAAATCGCTCCTGCAATGCAAACTGGTTTGAGGTTTATCCTTGGCTCCACTATCTTGTAGATAAGGATGCAGTTTTGTGCTTTTATTGTGCGCAACAAAAATCGAAATTGGGTAGTGCCAGGAACAAAGAACTCGTATTTCTTGAAACGGGATTCTCCAACTGGAAACATGCCTTGCTTACATTCAACCAGCACCAGACCTCCCAATGCCATAAAATGGCAGTAGAATACGCAAGAACTATACAATCCCATGGAAATATTGTTGAAATGATGAATGAGACTGCAAAAGAAGTGATGGCAGAAAACCGCCGATGTCTGAAAGCAGTTATCGAATGTGTACAATTTTTAGCTCGCCAAGGCCTAGCATTTCAGGGCCATACCGATGCAGAATCTAACTTTGTTCAGCTGCTCAAACTTAGATCAAAGGATCGCCCCGAACTACTGATGTGGCTCAACAAAACCAACGATAAGTATACTTCTCATGATATACAAAATGAGTTGATATCAATTTTTGCGAGCAAAGTCATTCAGGGCTTAGTATCTGACATTCAAAAGGCCTCGTTCTTTTCTATCATCTGTGATGAGTATACTGACGTAAGTAATAAAGAACAGTTGACAATTTGTGTGAGATGGGTAGACGAGCTTCTTGTTCCACAAGAAGATTTCCTCGGTTTTATCAAGATTCCAAATATAAGTGCAGAGACAATTACAACAGCCATAAAGGAACATCTAACAAAAATCGGGCTATCACTGGCAAGTTGCAGGGGACAATGCTTCGATGGGGCAAGCAATATGCTTGGTCCCAAAACAGGAGTGGCTAAAAGAATTCAAGATGTTCAACCAAAAGCCCACGCTACGCATTGCTATGCCCATTCTCTAAGTTTGTGTGTAAAAGATATGACCAGTAACTGTGCAACTTTATCTCAGACAATGGATATAGCCAAAGAAATCGTCACTCTTATTAAGTTTTCACCTAAGCGAGAATGTTTGCTAAAGGAACTTAAGGACAATCTTGAGATCGAAGATGAGAATGTCAGCTCCCGGGGAATCATTGGTCTTTGCCCTACAAGATGGACAGTCCGAGCTAGTTGTTTCCGGAGAATTCTTGAACACTATCCCATTCTTTTGCAAGAATGGGATATCTGTTTATCGGAAAAACTACAGTCTGACGTCCGCGCTAGGATAATAGGCTGCAAGACCCAAATGGAAAGGTTTGACTTTTTCTTTGGGCTTCATATGGGGGAACGGATTTACTCCCACACTGATAATCTTTCGAGGACACTTCAGAGTACTAAAATGGCTGCCGTTAGCGGGAAACGGCTAGCAAACCTAACGAAAGAAACCCTCTCCAAAATGCGAGATCACTTTGACCTTTTCTACCATACTGTTGTACAAAAAAGTGAAGGTTTGGTAGACGAGCCAAAACTCCCAAGAAAGAGACGAGCTCCTGCTAGACTGGAAGTCGGTACTGGTGCGCCAGGCTATCCGCAGACAGCGAAAGATCACTATCGAAGAATTTACTACGAGGGAATTGATCTTGTTGTTAACGCTATAGACAGTCGCTTTAATCAGGAAAGTTTCGACTCCTACGCAAAGATGGAATCACTCCTTGTAAAGGCTGCTAATGGTGAAGATTTTGACGCAGAGATGAAGTTCCTTGAAGACAAGTATGGTGACGATGTGAATACAGGAGCTCTTCCAGGGCAGTTAGGCGTTGTGGATGTTCTTGTGAAAGAAGCTGTTTGTTGCTTTGATGACATCCTCTGCGAATTAAAAAAGCTTTCGCAGCCGGAGAGAAGTCTTATCCAGGAAGTGAACGTTTTATGTAAGCTTCTTTTGGTGAATCCAGCTACCAGTGCTTCAGGTGAGCGCTCATTCTCCTCCGCCCGACGACTGAAGACGTGGCTTAGGTCTACAATGTTAGGCAGTAGATTCAGTGACCTAGCCTTACTGAATGGCCATAAAGAAAGGCTAGACACCATTTGCACCGTCGAAGTGGCGAAGGAGTTTGTGTCACGTAACAGCAACCGAAAGAAGAACTTTGGCAAGTTCTAAGGCCTTCTAGTAGATCATAACTTTCGTGCTTAGGCTGTGAACGTTTCCTGCGATATTAATTACAATACTGCTAATGATTCGAATTTTGAGCTTTCATTAATAAGTGTAAAGATTTGTAGAGCAGTAGTGTTTTTATGATTGTAAAGCAGTTATGACGCCCCGCGTCTTAACATTTGCGCTATATGACGTCAAGATTTACTGAAGGCAATGTTCCGGGCAAGGAGATGACTGCGACCCGATTTCTTAATAATGCAAAATCTTCTTTACACAATAAACAGGAGAAAATGAGCGAAAACGCGTTTTTTTTAATTTGCTTGTTGGCTTTGATTTTTTCCACGATACTGACAGATTAGCCCTACCACTTTTTGAGGTACTCCGCGGCCCCTGATTCTGTCTAGAGCCCATCATCTTACCAGGTTCATCTTTGTGAGTTTAGTGGTTTTTCGTTCAATAGCAAGAAAATGACCAACACCTAGAGCAATGAAGAATGACTGCCATTCTTTGCTTGTAACATGGTTGTGCATGGATAGATCCACATAGGAATTATCAAGTAGAGTCCAGTTGATACCTTTGTGAAACAAAACATTCATTTAATGTTTGAAGATTTTATATTATGCACAGACATTACATATTTATATTCACAGCACGTAGCTATTAATAATGATAGGCCAAGGAAGAGCACGATGCTTTCTTTTGAACATTACTTGTTGTCCAGCTCAGAGGTTTTTCAAGGAGGGGAAACAAGTATGGTAAATTGCTATTAAAAACAAAATAGGACCAACATAATCACACCAACAATGTTATTGCAACAACTTTGTTTGAACCTCCAGTTGTCCTTTTTCTACTCCTTTAATATGTATAACGTTAGCCAGCTGTCCCATTAATTTAGTGCCTCATTTACAAACTTCCATCATATTGGCTATAACGTTCAATTAGGATTAAACACAAACAATCTAAAAACTTCAATGTCTT